>JADDOH010014696.1:0-11814 GCA_016648135.1 Agrypnia vestita | reverse complement strand
GTACCTACTGGCTCTGGCGCAGGGAAATCGCGCAGTAGTGAAAAATAAGAAAATTAAAAATGTTGGTGACAAATACAAATCATAAAGATTCATTTTCCCCAGCGGTTAACCAATTTTATATTATTAATAATATTGTCACAGGATCGTGGCCGTGGGAGGTAAATGAAACACTGAAAATTAATTATCGATTTATTCATTTAATTAATTCACTGGACACGAATTTAATTGGAGATCAATTCTTTAATTTACAATATTCACGTTTGTGGTCGCACTTATTTTACCTGTTAGGTACTCTCTTAATTATTGTCACTGGTATTTGGCTAGTCACGCTGATTCCGCCGTTTTCGCTTTATCTGTGTAATCGCTGTAATGTCACGACAACTTTTACCGAACGCGTTTGTTGTCGCTTTTATACATAAACGTTAGTTCGCGATACAACGAGAATGTTCGACCAGTTTCTCCGTATTTCTAGTGATTATGGTTTCTTCGAGAATAGTCTAATTATGGACCGTTCGAGAGACTTTGATAGTGCGTAGCTACCATTGTTTTAGACCCTTGTGTCAATATTATATCTACGTATATATGCGTACATAAATAATACCTCTGCGAACCAACATCTTTATTTGTTTGTTCATTTGAAAAGAAATTGATATGTTACATTGAAGTTATGTGTCGACTTTAATAGAGGTCATAATAACAAAGTCGTAAAATAATTCGATTTTGAAATTCCGGCAGCAGAAACTAAGTCTTTTTTTTTTTCTTATGATGTATGCTCAGATCAGGGACGTGGAGTGAGTGCATTAATTAAATCATTACTTTTACGCAAGTATATATTTTGAAAAGAAATCGAAATATAATTAAATATATATTTCGTTACATTCTTATCATAATTATTATCATAATATTCTGTCTATCGTAATATCTATCGTAATAAAATATGTAATATCGACGATCTGCCTAGTACGGTATCCAATAAAACACTTCACTTCAATGAAATACATCAGGTTCAACTTTATGTACGAATAAATCAGCCTTACAAAGCACATTGGATGAATTTATTAATAATAAGGAAGTCATTAAAGTGCAGTTTTACCTTTAATTATTGACTGATCTTTTTACACCGCATCATGGGACTTCGAATAATAATAGTTTTACCTGAAACAATTAAATAAAACAAAATTAGCGATACTTATTTCCATATTTGTATTTATTAAAAGCAAAAGCAGCAATATCCAGAATTCTTTTTTTTTTTAAATTTAATATGTACTGACTGAATACTAGATTTTATGTATCTATCCCTTCCAAAAACGGAAAAAATGTTTCCTATAAATTCACAGACTATGTTTCCTATAAAATCTTGAATTCAGTACATTATAAATTAGTAATACACGATGATAGCGTAATTTTTTTTTTGATATTGCTGCCTTTGCATTTTTACCCCACACGTGGACCGTGCTTTTCATCGGTCTTACAATTAAATTTATTTTAAATTCATGTATAAATAATAAAGCATTACAGATACAAATTGAAATTATTATAATATTTATAAGGACAATGTCAATTAATAAATATCATAATATACATGTACACTGCAGTTCACACGGCAAAACAACGTTGCTGCATAAAATCTGAATGTCTTTTGCGCTGTTAATTAAATCCGCCACATAAATTTCCATTTCTGAGTTATACATTTAAATACTGAATAGATGTATTTTTAGACTGGAAATAACCATGCATGTTATGATAAAAGATCACGTTACACAAGGCGCTGTAATATGTAGGTATGTGAAAAGGATTCCAGCATCCGCGACCTCGACCAGGGCCGCCGCGTCCAGGTGGCCAAGTTATGCGATCGCCCAGGGCGCCACATTTAGAGGGACGTCGTGGAAACATTTTTTTATTTTATTTATGGAATAACAAAAGTACAATGGTTTTAAATGACACGATATAATAGTCAGCTGGTAAAACAATAACAAAGATCCATGACACAAAACAGAACGCAGCAAAGTAAATAATTGATCAAAAGCAAAACGGAAATGACTGTATAAACCAAAATTAAGAAAAATATTAAATAACACAAAATAATCGAAAGAAGCATAATTTAAAAAAAAACGAGCGAGCCTTACAGTAGTCGCATATGATGTGTAATATTTGACATCTCACAATTAAAAATATCAATTGAGCAGCGACAAAAATTAACCTCAAAATTTAAAAAAGCTAATAATACCTTTATATTTATTAATTAGTAAATACAAGTCAAGAAAATGTATGTGCATTTATTTATTATTGAATTTTGCCGCACTAGGTAGGTACCGTATATCTACATACGCATTTTGTTTAGAAATGTGTTTGGTCAATTATATTTTTTTATTAATTTTCATAGATGGCGGTAGTTTGCCGCCATACATATTGTATGAAAACTTTGAATAAATATTTAAAAATAATCACATAAATTACATAAAATTTGATCATGTAAATCATTAAGGGTGGTTATTGTTTATATTAATGTAAAAAAATTATGTATTTGTTGGATAGTTTCAAAGATATAAACCAAAATATATCAAAGTTACAACATCCACACGCTTGACACCAGCCCCGTAGCATTAACACAAAATCAGATGCGTTGGCTATTGAAAGTATGCATCTTCGATGTGATGACACTTACTGGACATTGATTCGTTTATAAACGATGATTTTTTTCCATCGCGCGCGCTCTTGGTTGAATGAAATTGCGCGCGCTTCCCTGGCGTCTTATTTCCTGTTACGCATTTCCGTCCATTTTCACGAAATTACTGCCACAGATTACAAGAAAGCGAAAGGAAAGATGTTACACATCCAAAAAAAATATGGGTGAGGTAGCTAGGAAAAGTTCGGCTGTGTAAGTCATCAACAGCTAGAAATTTGAGAGATTATATCCACTGATCCTGTATTTAGAGAGTAAAATTTGCGAAGAGACTGACATCACCCTGTACTTTTGTTAGGAATGGAATCATGGACACTCACTGAAACAATGCTAAAGCAAGAATAATAATTGGAGATATTGATCTACAGATGACTAGAAAACAAGCTGGATTGATAGAATCACTAAGAATGTGATGATTCAGATGCGGAAGGAAAAATAATTCATTTAAAACAGTAAAAACCCGGAAATTATATTACATTAAATGAGACATCCAGAAAAACTCAGAAAACCTAGTTTCCCGTGAATATATAAATGTTTGTCTTTAAAACTGATACAAAAATAATAAATTGTGAAGTTTATCAAAAATATATATTAATGTATTAAATTCAAAATCAAAATATATGTATTGCACTTTTGGATTCGATCATGCACCGTTATTTCTATAGAGTACAATTCATACTTATTGTAACTGGTGAAGTGACATATTCTGTAGAAGCGCCAGAAAACTGTGTGCGACGGGAAATGTATGTTTATAATAAAGATGAAAATAGGCAGAAGAAATGGGGGTAAAAATGTAGGGTTCCGAAATAAATCCGCCAAATATATATATATGTTCCAAATCTGAAAAACCTTTCATATATTCGAAGAGACTTTACTAGAGACATCTGTAGTCCTTCTCATGAAATAGTATACAAAGATTTCGCAGTTGGTAACGACACCTCTAGATTTTTAAAATGGAGTATTAAGCAATTATTTTTAATTTATATATTTATGATATTCTTCCGAATTATTTAACTGCGTTTAATTATAAAATTATGTTTGCAAGTTATCGACTGTAAAACTACCGCTATTGTCAGATGGTCATGTTTAAACACGACGCAGAAATTTTAAAAAAATTCTAAAGCATTTTTCAAAACAAATTTTACTCGAAAAATTTTTCTGAAAAATTATACTTTATGTGTAATGTTCGTGAATATGTCAGAATCGAGTGACAGGCGCGTGCGCGAACGGGACACAGTATATATGTGTGTACGCATGGTGAGGCCTGTATGTAAGGGGAGAAAGGTTTAAATACCCGCCCGCACGAGCGCGCATCGTTCTTTGCTGAATGATGTAATTGAGATAAAAGCACTGTATATAATTTGCTGCAAATACTTGTACTATAAACACTGACATTGAACTGCATGTTTTATTGTCATGGATCACATGCAAGTCATTCTTCCAACTCGAGATCGCGTCTAATCTGGAGATAAGATGCAGCTTACTGAATGGACTACTAATAGCGATATTAAAGAAACCACACTCTTACTAAAGCCTACCTGATTTAAATAAATAAATGAAATAACAAAAAAAACGAGCGAGCCTTACAGTAGTCGCATATGATGTGTACAACATTTGACATCTCACAATTAAATATATTGAGCAGCGACAGAAATTAACCTCAATATTTAAAAAAGCTAAATATGAAAATATTTATTCGAATAATTATTCATTATTACTCACTTGCATTTTAATCAACGATCTGTACTTTTTTCAGACACTTATTATTAAAAATTCACTTAAGTTTGATAATCGTAATTCGAAATTGTTATATGGGTGCAGTAAAGGAAGAAGAATGGACATCTTGGAGATCTTAGAAATTAATAATAATAAAATAAATAATAGAAATATAATCAACATCCAGATACCACCCATAACCTCTCCACTCCCATCCATTCTAACACCGCCCCCGACCCCCACCACCATTACACCCACCCAATAAATACTGTCTCGAATTATTTTTAATTTAGTTGTAAACGTGCTATTGACAATGAGAGAAATCTCGAAAACGTTCTAACAATTTAATAAATATTTAGTGGAATAAAACAGTGTTGTTTAAACTCTTTTTTTTTAAATATTAAAAATGAACTTCCACAATTTTGCAAACAAAAAACTTGAAATTTAAAAATTCATTTATAAATACGTTTATATTAAATTTATTATATTTATTTATTATAATTTATATTATACAAGAGCGCTTCCCGGCGTCTACATTCCCGTTACGCATTCCCGTACATTTTCACGAAATCACTCCCGCAGACTGCGGGAGAGCGGGAGGAAAGATGTTCCACGTCAAAAAGCAAGACGCGTGAGCCCAAAATACCGCGCCGGGCCTGCGTTCTCCTCGGAGCGGCGTCCCCGCACTTATTGCGACACGAAACCGTTTTATCGGAACTGTTATTTATCAAGCGGTGTCTAATCAATCAAACGCGGGAAGCGGCGAGGGCCGGCGGAGCGGCCGGCTTAGAGCGGCCGGCGGGCCGCATTTGCATCAAGTTTTGACAGGGAGAAATAAGAAGCATGGGAATGGATAACAGAACGAACGTTACGTAAGCGCTTCGATAATTATTCGGAAATGTATCACGCGTACATGAAAAAGTTCAATATAATGCGACAAAAAACAGTCGTTTATATGTTTTGGTACATATTTATAACGTCGTATCACGTACTGTATTTCACTAACTCATAGACGAGTCTATTCTCCATGTTTTGCGCATTAAGGTACAGATACACATGCTTCTTACAACTGTACACACTTGCTCATTACTGGCATGCTAACAATCAAACAATCAAACACACATGCTTATTAGTGGCATGCTCTTGTCATAGAATAGAGACGCTCTTGTTCAAAATGGAAACTTTGCAAACTGAAATAGAAAATTCAAGTGAACCAATAAATCAAAAAACTTCCCGAGTTTCCATCCGCACATTTTTGATTTTAGTTTGCCTATTAATAAAGTTTCGTAAACATTATTTCTCACTATATTATTTTTACACAACGGTGACCGAGTATTCCACAGACATTCGTGATTCCTATAATAAGTCACGAAAAGTAATGTTTTATCATCTCCCCAACGCGCCATATTGTTTCATCTGTCGCGGACTGAGAGATCGCCATTGATAATACTAGCCGCGAGCCCGCGAATGACATAAGCGATGCTCATAAATAAGCAAGTCTGTTCACACATGTCCAAAGATACCCCTTCCTCTGTGGTGAATGACAGTGGCCATGCTTATAATCAAACCGGCGGGTGATTTTTGAGCATGCCACTAGGTGGCATGCTCATTTCTAGCAATGTGCGTACACACATGCCACTAATAAGCATGCCACTGTCAAAGTCGATACTGCGCATGCTCACGTGCCACTAAATAAGCATGTGTATCAGACGCCTTATATCGTTGACCGCTATTTTTATCACATTGTACACTTCTGTACACTATATAAAATAAGCAATAATATTATTTAAAAAGTTCATAGAAATCAGTTTATTAGAGACACACATCTACTAATTTCTTCATTCAAAGTGACCAACTATTAAATTAAGGACAACATTTGATATTTATCACAAAACGAGACTTACATATTTACGCGTGCATAAATAAGTACTTCTCGTCCGTTTTGTGCTGGTATAACAATCAATAATAAATGTTTTCACAATTTATAACAGTATTGCTGTCCCGAGAATAGGGAGAATATTAGAATATTTTGTTATATTAGAATATTTGCTGCTATGTATCCAGATCGCGTTCTACCACAATGAGATGACTTATGCAGATCTGAGGTTTAGTTTTTTGAAACATTTTCAAAATATCATATACCTAAAAGTCTCAATTTTGTAGACCACTGTTTAGTCTAGGACGGACGTTTAGGGGTAATTAAAATGAATACCTACCTACAACCTCAATACAGCAATACTCCATAGTAATCCGCGACAACACTGATATTGATAAGTGATCCGAAACGTCGGTCAGAGAAGTCAGAGACACAGGGCAGAATAGCCTAGAAAACTCTATACAGGGGATTCCAACTGTAATGCATACCTGAGAGCATTTTTTATATATGGAATTAATTGTTTTCATCATATTAAAAAATTACCTTTCGTCAGTAGGTACCTAAAAATTAACTATTCGTATTTGAACCTAATCAATATAAAAATTCTATACATATTTGAAAGTAGTCAGTTTAATACGTCACCTGTTGGCGAGAGATTTTGTTAATCTCAATTGTAAGTAGGCAGTAAGCTATATACATATTATTAAACTCACGTTAAGATAGAAAAATTAAGGTTTTTTACCTAATTTAATGATCAGCGTGAATAATCTGTACGATATTAACGCCAAATCCATCAATAATATAAATTATATCAAGTTGTGAAAAATATCTGTTCCATTTCAATTTTCTCTAAGAACGACACGTCGTTATGTCTTGCTAGTTGCTAGCCATGGTACGCGCAACATCTCGTGCTCCAACACTGCTCCTCAATCCGCCTTGTTCCATTTGCCTTTAGTCTCACCATAACATACCATAGAAAAACATTGAGAATACTAAAGATATGCATCTTGCTGCACGGTATGCGAAGAATGCGCCTACAAGGCAACATCTAGAGGCATCAGTCCTCCTCCCTTATGTTTCCCTTGCCTTTAAGGGGGGGGTAAGGTTAATTCGTACAAAAAAAGGCATGTTTTTGTGAATTTTTTGTGACGAAACAGTTAAAATCTCTTTATTAAAACCAATGGTACATTAAAGTATGACATTTGAAAAATATTGTGTAAAATTTTCAAGAAGAAATATTAAAAAATACGGCTATGGCAGCAATTATTCGCACGTGTCTCGGAAAAAAGTAGAATTGCGGTGTCCATCATAACTTGGTGCTAGATCATCTGAAATCAAAAAATCAAAATTCATTCGTTAGATAATAGGTTTTTCCAGGTAACGCTGGGAGGGTTTTTTGAAATTTAAATTTTTCAATTTTTTGGAACAATTTGAAGGGAAAAACGCGATTTTTTGCGAAAAATGTCGACTAATTTGTTTTTAAAAAATAAAAATTAATAACAAATTTGAAAAAAGTCTCAAGCGTTACCTCGTAAATTATGTACAGAAATAGTGTTCAAAATTTCAAAAGGATCGGTGCAGTAGTTTTGAAGTTAGGATGGACACCGTCTTTGAAAACGTGAGATGTAGGGAAAACGCTTTGAAGTTTTGCACACTGTAAAATTCAAAATAAAACTCAACACTTATTTTATACTTACACATAATCGTCGATGCCATGTTCAGACAGCAAAGAGCTTTCATCATCAGCATATTTTTGTCCTTGTCTACGCAAAACTCTTCAAATACAATAGCACGTCCGGTAGTCCTCAGGTGAGCGCATCTCTTAGCTGCCCGAGCAGGTATAGAAAATCAGTCTGAGTATCGCTCAAATGTTCATAATTTCGTCAATTTTGCTCCGATTGACTTAAAATTTTGACACAATATTTTTGCGATGTTATACATTCATTTAAAAAATTAAAAATAAAATGCAAAAAAAAAAGTTAAAAACCTTACGCCCCCTTAAGGTCCGCGATAACTCACCATAGAGGAATATTAAAAAGTCTGACCAAAGACTGCACAACCCTAGATATCAAGATCATTACAAATAAAAAGATCGCGCGGCTAAGAATCAGTGAAGTGAATATCCAATGTTTCGAAGCGGGCATAGTGTAATTAATAACTAATAATAATTAATAACTAGTGAAGAGCGATTTGCAATGGTCAAATCGTACGGTGGATAACAGTCTTTTTTATTTTGAAGTGAAGAAAGTATGTCACTGCTGTTTTAATTTTGAAGCACACAACCTAATTCAAATTATTGCCAACGATTTCATCTCTCTCAGGTTGTACAACAAAACTAAACACGAACGAAAATAAACGTCTCTAAGTTCTAAAAAAATATATAACCAGGTGATATTTCAAGAGATCAGAACTATTCCTAACTCATGGAATTGAAATGTACCGCGTTAACCACGGTGTTTTATCGTTGATTCGAACCACAGATCACCAATACATATAGACACTAACTAACCTAAATTTCGCGGTACACAGTCAGGTTTCAAGGCTGGTTTTTTCTGCGAGTTTGTAAATTTTTAAGCACTTAGAAAAGGTCAAACTAAATACTCTAAAAATTATAATTTCTTAATAAATAAGTCGCGCTTTGTTACAAAATAACGTTTTTAAAAGACTCGGTTTGGAACGAAATTTAAAAAAAAAAAATAAACAACGTCTATATATTTATATCTCTTAAAAATATAATGTCTTAGTAAATAAGTCGCGCTTTGTTACAAAATGACATTTTTAGTTGAAGACTCGGTTTAGAACAAAATTTTTTTTTAAATTAAAAAATACAATGTCTATTGTAAAAAAATAAGTGTTGTTTACTAGGGAATTTAAAAATGCAAATATAAATAAATTAATTTCTTACAAATGTGTCTTAAATATATACCTTCTTCCGCTGTGTCCCATTCCCCTCGCCTAAAGAAGGGGTTTAATTCAACACTGTACAATTTTATACTCTGTGGTCAGGACGGAAAAGTGTGACGCTTCGGCCTCTCTGCCTATCCCTGAGGGGATATGACGGAATGATAAGTTAGTTACTTAGCTCAAAGATTCGTAAGGTAAGTTAGTTACTTAGTTCAATGAGGAACGTACGTATTGCAATGGACTTGAGCGTGGAGAAATTATGTGGTGGAAAGTTAGGGTTTTTAATATTTTACATTCTCGAGTACTGTATTAACGAACCGATTATGGTTAATTTGAGAAAACTTTGTATAAACCACGCTAGTTGATTTAAACGTCTGACGATTTGGATGCCGTACTGTAACGTCAGGACGGACCCATAATAACTTACATAAATTAAGTTTGTAAAAAGTCAAGTCTTAGGTGGGGGCGTGGCCTCATTTCTGGCGGGGAAGAGGGGTGGAGTTTGACAGTGAGACATTAAAATGGAGAATATGTATATTAAATAATGGATTATTCGTTAAATTTAATTGGTTCTTAATTATATTAAGGAACATTCTGATTTTTAACATTTCTAATTTATCCAACCTAAGGCCTTTATTATTTACACGTAAAATTTCGTGTGGCCCGTCTCCGGTAGGTGGTTTGCGGATTCCGAGAAATTACAAACGTCAAATACAATTGGGGCGTCGCGGATTTAAAGCCGCGGGACGACGAGCCGCCCGACCAGACCACTGACCAACTGCCGCGGCGCCGCCGATAAAGGCCAGACCCCGAAATGCGAAAACCGTGTAGCTAATTTTTTAGGCACAATAAAAATCGCGGGACCCACTGCGGGCCGAATCTTTCAATTCACACATTAAGATAAAGCGCGGGAGGGGGGACCGAAAAAACTCGCGGCGTTCGGCCCATTTGCATACAGAAACGATAAAATCTCGGTGAGCGATTAAACTGTCCCGGCCGAGTATTGTTATCCGGGGATTATACAATAACAGCCCATTACGCTATTTAATTCGTGAATGTTATTACAAACATTTGCATAATACTTAACGCTGTACTTGACGAAAAAAATGCGCTCGGCTCCGCGAGGCGATTTCGGCCTTTGAAATGAAGACCCCATGGCAAGAAGTCATTTTGAGATAATTAGACATTTGCATTTCGCCTTTGAAAAATATGTTTTATTGCTAAGATTAATTTTTATTGATTTATGTCACTAAAATAGCAAAAAAGTATTTACAAAGTAAAAAAACGCATTTATGCACAAAAAAATAAAAATACACTAATTTTCCCTAAAAATATGTAGTTAATAACCATTTTTTCGCCTCTGGAACTCATTTTTAATAGAATAACACCTTTTTAATATTGGTAAAACACAAACATCAAAAAACCCTTCAAATGCTATCAATTTTTACCATCCATTATCCAAAATTACAAAATACCTGGCATGTTAATTAATAATACAAAACATGTTATGTACCATTTAAAATTATTGAAAAATAATATGTGAGAAGTACATATTATAATAGTCTTCAAATAAAAACAAATATATGACAGTACTGCCAGAGTAAAATTTATATTAAGGGGGGGGGGTAAGGTTTTTAACTTTTTTTTTTTGCATTTTATTTTTAATTTTTTAAATGAACGTATAACATCGCAAGAATATTGTGTCAAAATTTCAAGTCAATCGGAGCAAAATTGACGAAATTATGAGAACATTTCGAGCGATACTCAACTGATAGATTTTTCTACTATATCCTTGGCCTCTGGCAAGAGCTGAGAGGCGCTCGCATCCACAACGTGAGGACCTATCCACGGTACGTGTCTTCATATGGTATTTGGAAGAGTTTTGTGTAGACAAGGACAAAAAGATTCTGATGATGAAGCTTCTTTGGCTGTGTGAAAACATGCGCCTCGACGAGTATCATGTGGAAGATAGAGAGAAGTCGTGGTTGAACGTTTTTTTTGAATTTTTAGAGTGGTGCAAAACTTTAAAGTCTGTTGTCCTCCCTCACAGTCACACGGGCCCCGCCCCCACCCCCCAACATTCGACTCTTTTTCATCAGCGAAAACACTTAACTTCTTTGTCGGCGCTGCCTACGGTCTTCAACCCTCGTCTAGAGCAACCGATCCTTATAAAATTTTTGAACACTATTTCTGTACATAAATTTACGAGGGTAACGCCTTTTTCTCAATTTGTTTCTTAATTTATATTTTTTAAAACAATATTAAGGTTTCGATATTTCTTTTTACTTCTCAAACAACCCCCAATCGCCTTTTTTCCCCTTCACATTTTTCCACAACAATTTACCGACTTTTCAAAAAAACACCCACTCCAGCGTTCACCTGGAACGATCTAAATTATCTACGAATGAACTTTGATTTTTTGCTTTCATATAATCTAGCACCAAGTTTAATGATGGACAACACTCGCAATTCTCCTTTTTTTCCTCCGAGACCCAGGGCCACCGGAGAGGGATTAGATTTCGTGGGAATCAGAGCGGGGAACGGGGGGATTGTTGAAAGTGTTGGGGTGGGGGAGTGAGAGCGTGTATGCCTATTCGCTCACTCTCCTGCTTGTCTATGCCATTGCCGTATTTTT
>JADDOH010014695.1:0-10582 GCA_016648135.1 Agrypnia vestita | reverse complement strand
ACTATACTCCTGCCTTGATTATGAGTCGAAAATGTTGAGGCAGCCATGACCTATCAATAGTTATGGAGATATGCGATATCAAAGTTTGCATTTTTTTCCAATATTTCTGACTATTTTTTTGTAAAACGTTGGACTGTCATTACAGTAACTCATATCGATTACGAAAAAATCATTTGTTTCAATACAAGTTAAATAAAATGATAAAAACCCTGAAAAATTCCAATTGGAATGTTTTCCAATTGGAATTCGAAGGTTTTTATTTTTTTATTTGACTTGTATTAAAGGGAATGAATTTTTTATATTCGATATAAGTTATTGTAATGATAGTCCAACGTTTCACAAAAAATGAGTCGGAAATATTGAAAAAAAAATGCAAACTTTGATGTCGCATATCTCCTTAACTATTGATATTAGGTCATAATAGCTTGAACATTTTCATGAACATGAACATGAACAAGGCAGGAATATAGCCCTGCGAGGTTATTAATGTTTCCCAAATAACCCTGTATAAACCTTATTTTTTGCATTATGACATAATGCAGCCATTTTTTTCCCAAAAACTTTCCGATAAAATAATAGTTTAATATGTGCCTTAATAATGGTCTTGTGGTTAGGACTCTCGCTTTGTGATCCAAAGGCCGCAGGCACGAATCTCACTCCAGACCAGCAAGTTAGTCCTATTTTCATAGCACAAGCGTTTAGCTTTATTTGAAAATAGTAAGAATATTGATGTGACACGTATTCCGTGTACGCATCTCTATTTAAAAAAAATGCCAATAAAAAATTAGAAATAAATAATCACTCCTTTGTAAAAAAAATCGCCTAATTTCCACATAAATTTCAGGCTCTTAGGCCTCAGGTGCGATACGAGCGGTAAGCGTCAGAGCGTCAATGCGCCAGAGTAGTGAACTTAGTTTTATCGTGGCCGGCGCCCCTCACTACTCTGGCGCATTGACGCTCTCCCGCCCGCCGCTCGTGCCGTACCCGAGGCCCTCGAGTGGTTTTTAAGATATTTTCAAACATCTATAATCTCGTCTCTCAACACCGTGAACACGTCGGTAGGGCAGTGGTTAGTATTCCCGCCTTGTCACGCAGGAGACTGGGATTCGGAGGTCTTCATTTTATTAATTTTAATTAATTAAAAACTTTGTGCTAACCACATGGAGTAACTTAACGTCTACCGGTTTCGATACCACTGTATCTTCGTCAAGACGGACGCACACTAACTATCCATTACTTAATTTAGTAAACAAATTATTTTTTGAACGGCTGCAGATATGGTGGGGGTAATTGATAAGTTAGTATGCGTCCGTCCTGACGAAGATACAGGTATCGAAAGCGGTAGACGTAAAGTTACTCCAAGTGGTTAATTAGTTTTTATTTAATTAAAATTTAATAACTATGTTCAACCACAAAGTTAACGCTATAAATATAAAAAATTCTTAATTTTAAATATCTATAATTTCTATTATATTCAAGAACACATTCTTATTGTAAAGTTGCAATTTTTTCAGAACAAAGTTCTGTGAAAATTTAAAACCAAATTAGAAAGACATACAGAAAAATCAAATCCGAGAAAATTTTTTTGGCTGCTACCGGGATTCGAACCGCGGATCTCCCCCTTTTCGGAGCAGGCGCGTTATCCAATTACGCTACAGCGGCCTTGTATATTTCCGTGAATATATCGACCTTGTCTGTAAGTCTCATTTATTAATTGATTAACATTTATTATCCATTTTTAGAGCAATCCACTTTTTCTGGTACGGTAGGCACAAATTATTTTGTGTAGCAGCCAAATATTTATTCGTGGATTTGATTTTTCTGTAT
The DNA here is from genome assembly GCA_016648135.1 of Agrypnia vestita. Taxonomy (NCBI): domain Eukaryota; kingdom Metazoa; phylum Arthropoda; class Insecta; order Trichoptera; family Phryganeidae; genus Agrypnia; species Agrypnia vestita. The sequence goes on along the minus strand of JADDOH010014695.1, from coordinate 8,755 downwards.
GTCTTTCTAATTGATTAATTAATTTGGTTTTAAATTTATAATTTCCGTTTTAATTTATTATTAATATTAGGTCCTTACATATGAAATTGGCGTTTTGCCGTACTGGCAAATTTGATCTCAAATATCTTCTCTTTGGTTAGGAATTCCAAATCCAAATTTATACAGCTATTTACTCATGTATTTGTGTTTTGAAAATTATAATTCATTTGTTTTTTCCTCAATTGTTTTTTTCTTTGCGTCAATCAGTTTACAAAATGAAAAACTTGAAATATCGCGTTATTTACGAGTACGAGTTCCACCGTGGCACCAGTGCTGCAGAAATGGCTCGAAGGATTAATGATGTGTATGGCGACGGTGCCGTAAAAGAAAACACAGTGCGTTTTTGGTTCCAACGTTTTCGTTCTGGAAATTTCGACCTGCAGAACAAGCCCCGTGGACGGCAGGAGACCAAAGTTGATAATGAAGAATTGAAGGCTATTGTGGAAGCGGATCCATCGCAAACCACATCCGAGTTAGCTGCAGGCTGCGGTGTTAGTGATAAAACTGTTTTAATCCACTTGAAGCAAATTGGTAAGGTGAAAAAGTTGAAAGGTGGGTACCTCACGAATTGAGTGAAGCAAATCAACAAACGCGCGTTGACTGCTGCGTTGCATTACTCAACCGGCACAATAATGAAGGGATTTTAAATCGGATCATTACCTGTGATGAAAAGTGGATCCTGTACGATAATCGGAAGCGCTCATCGCAATGGCTGAACCTTGCCGAACCAGCCAAACCATGCCCCAAGCGAAAATTGACTCAAAAAAGTTACTTGTGAGCGTTTGGTGGACTAGTGCTGGTGTCGTTCACTACAGCTTTCTTAAATCTGGCCAGACGATTACGGCAGATGTCTATTGTCAGCAACTGCAAACCATGATGGAAAAGCTAGCTGCTAAACAACCGAGGCTGGTTAATCGCTCTAGGCCACTGCTGCTTCATGATAACGCTAGACCACACACTGCACAACAGACGGCTACCAAATTAGAGGAGCTTCAATTGGAATGTCTAAGACATCCACCGTACTCTCCGGACCTTGCCCCAACAGATTACCATTTTTTTGCGAAATTTGGATAACTTCTTGCAAAGGAAAAAATTCATCTCCGATGGGGCAGTCCAAGCCGCCTTCAAAGATTTCATTGCTTCCCGTCCGAATGGTTTTTTTAATAAAGGGATCGATGAACTACCTATGAGATGGCAAAAGTGCATAGATAGCAATGGTACATACTTTGATTAAATAAATATATTATAATAAAAAAAAATCGGCTTTATGTTCCTCCCATACTAAACGCCAATTTCATATGTAAGGACCTAATATTTAAGATTCGCTGTGTACGATACATGTGTCTGAGAGACGTGTAATGCGTTTTTCGATACAAATATTATTGCAATTAGAGAATGCAATCCCGAGTCAGGATTGCCCTTTCTGGATCCGTCGAGATTAGAATTTCCAATCCCGCGGGAGCCCTACAGATTGGGATCCCGAATACTTTTGTGTTTTTTTTTGTTTACAGAGCTGAATAGCAATTAACGACAATGCCTTGCATTTTTATATCAGCAATTTTAATAAAATGTTCATTATTAATCATTGCATTAAAGTTTTTGTAGGCGTTTTTCCAAGCATCAATCAGTTAATGTAGTAGAGTAAAAACTACTAACTAGTAGAAGTTTTTATTACTGTGTTAGGTTGATAAAATACAGCAAATATTATTCAAAGCTATTTTCATTATTTGAATGTGACATGAATATAAGTTTTAAGTACTCACTAAAAGCTCTATAGACATATACAATTAAACATACAAAACACAAAAAATGCTGATCAATCCCGATAATCTCGAACGATTTTTCGGTTCGGGATTGATCTCGTAAAATGCCTCGAGATCTCGCGGGATCGGGATTGCTTCCCTAATTGCAATCCAACGGGTATGAGTGCCGTATCGATATTATAAATTTACGAACGAATGTTTCTATTATTTAAAAATGAGGGAAATTATAGATAAACATTATCGTCCTAGAATCTAAATAGATATCCGCCTCTAAATATATAATACGTTGGCCCATTACAGTGTGTTGCATCCTGTACGCGAATGCCTTAGCTTATTTATAAAAATGCGCCAATCGATGATGTTACGTGAGTCAGAATGTTTTTCTCGACTTAGAAAGTTACCTACCATGATGTCACTGTTTGATGTCACGATCCGCCGCCAGTTGCTATATAAACAAAACGGTTGCTACAACAAACCCGACCGTTGTTGCCTCGGCTTGTGTCGCGCGACTATTTGCGGTCGGTGATCCGGCGTGCCGAGATGTGCTCGAGGTCCAGCGAGGCCGGGGAACTGAGGCTGTACGGGGAGCACATCAACCTGAACCACAGAAGCGAAGAGGAGGCCAGGAAGTCCCTGGCGAGCGGCAGGAACCGGCCGAGGTCCGCGCTGTACGCGTCAAACCTGGTCAGTGCGACGGACTCTATCCGAATGCTAATATGATTAACTTTTCTAAGTGGAGTCTAAGAAGATGCGGTGTTTGTGTAAAGGTTATGTCTCAGTAGACGTTCTCGTAACTGCGCGTCGCGATCCTCCGGTCTGCTCCTATAGCGTGTATTGTTAGCTTCCACTATTTGAAATCCTGGGCTGTCTTCAGTGCGACGTGCAGCGAGACTCCAGTCATGTCCTGGACATGGTGTCTTGATGGGATTGACCTCTGGCTCTTGTATATTCCATTTTTCTTCTTCTTCGATCAAACATCCTCCAGACCTCTTTGTCTTGAGCTATGGTCTCTCAACAGGTACCTAGAGGTACATTAAAAATGTTCTCAGGTTTCCACGGCCATTCAGAATCTTCTGTATGTAGTTTTCTGGGATATCCTGCTGTGTACCTCCCTGGTCGACCTTTCGGATCTCATTGCAGGGTCCATCATCTGGGTGTAATGAGTATGTGTTGATGTTAAGGTTAAGTATTGGCTTTCAATATCGTGCCGGAGGCACGTTTTTGTGGCTGACTACCATCTGTTTCTTTTCACTTACAACAATAATACAAATGGTAGTCTCGGACACAGATTCTACAGAAAGCCGACCCACATAAACCGCTACTTGCATGCAGATTCCCACCATCATCCAGCTCGTAAGAGAGGGTTAATAAATACCCTAGCTTCGAGAGCAAAGAGAATATGCCAAGAAGAATATATGCAGGAGGAGATACGTACACTCGTCACATCTAGCAGTACTCCTACCCATCTTAGCCTTCTTGATTTCAATATTGCTGAGATATTTGGTTGTTGGATGGTTTCACAACTAAATATTTTTCAGCAATTTTTCTCTGCATTATGAGATGCAGGATTTGATTCTCTAGATTTTTCTCATCTGAATCGTAATATCTTCATTCGGAATTGTATCCATCTTGCTGATTTTGTGGATTCTCCCGTAATCCACATCTTAAATGCTTCAAATCAATATGTACACCATGATGCAGCATGCAAATTCCCTGTGACCATCGATTTCTCCACGTTATCTCCATTTCTTCATGCAACATGCCTTTCCTTGAGAGACTTTCTTCAGTAAGGGGAACCTAAAGAATAGAGATAGTGTATGGATTGCAGTGGTATGTGAAGTATATGCTGATAGCATTTCTTGACGTTCTCATCAATGGACACCTGTTAACGAGGGCACGGTTGCTATTTAGACATGTAGCAGTTTAAATATGCATATGCGTAATCGTTATACATGATCAATATGTTTTTTCAATGTAATATGATGTTCCAATGTGGACTTATACTAATTTATGTACTAATAAATTTTAATTGTAACTGGTTCGTTAAAAGTAATTTTGGTTATCGTTTGATATCCCTGCCTTTGCATACTATATACCTACATTTATTATTCCATCATTTAACCGATTTCGATACTGTATACTGAATGCATTTGTAGGTATTATTCCCGACCATATTAAGTAAATATATCAGTTACCTATCCTGTTTTTATGATTTCAAAAGAATGGCATTAGTTATAATCTTTTCAGAAACTATGGTAGGAATGTGGTTGCTCAGGCTCATGAGTAGAAAATCTACATATGATAGAGTGAAAGATGAACAAATTAATTACAAATGTAGAAATTAATAACAAATGTAGAACTGTTCAAAGATTAAAGACCACTATTAAATATGAGTTTTGAAAGCCGATGTTTAAATAATTAGTTCTACTATATACACAGTTCTACTAAAGTGTCTAATTGATTGGTTTATTCTCAGAATCCCCAGGAATACAAGAGGCGACCATTTTCAGCTGGTACGGAGCCTCACTCGCCGACTGTTCTCTCATTCCTCAGAAGAGCGCACACCGACAGACCTGATTTTCATATTAACCGGAATCAAGGTAGTGTAACTTTTTAAACTAGTGATTGAAGCTAGAATGAAATAAATTTAATAAGGTTAATAATCTAACTGGGCAATTTTGTTTGCAGATCTTAATAGAGATCCTCCACCAATACCGGGTACCGTTGACTCTACTCTCCTCTTCAACAAGCTTTTGAGAGACCCCATCAAGAATAATCACCAGATCACAGATTCAAGAAGAGATTTCCCTGATTTCAAGTCTAAACACATCTTTGGTTGTGATAATATTTCTGAAATTAGTTCAGTGGACACGTGCGTTAGTCTGGGAACAAAAATAAAAAATAAAGCTCAATCTTTTAAAGCGCTTCCCGATTCTCAAAAAGTGAACCCGTTGGAAGGTAGTTCCATCAAATTGAAAAAAAACAGGACGCATAGTTTACCAGTGAATGATAAAATGTTTGAAAACAGTTCCGGAAAGAAATCAACTATGATTGACAGTGAAAATAATGAGTTGCAACCCAACCTGAAGCTTTCCATCATAGTACCCCACAGTAAGGATGATAATACCAGCAGTGGAGTTTCTAGTTCTTCAGAGTTGCAAGTCTTCTCATATAATCAACGAAGCACTACGCCTTTTAAAAAAGGGCAATCAAATGACCCGGAAGACAATGATTTAATGCACGATGATTTGAATACAAGACAACATAAGCTTTCAAGATCCAAAAGAAATCCACACATTTCTATTAACTGGTTCCCAGAAAGTTTTTCAAGCAATAAAGAAGTGGATATTAAAACTGAAGAAGATGGACCTGATAACTATTTTCAATGTTCATCAACACGATCGGAAGATCTAACTGGAAGGGTGTCATTCGGAAGAAATGCTTTCGTTAATCAGAATGCCTATGGCGACGGCAACGAGGATGATGACTATCTTGACTACCAAGAAAAATATAACACGCAGTTGTCTTTAGTAGAAGAAGAGTCTAGTCAAGAATCTGACTTCAGTCCGAAACCAGCATTGAACGAATGGAGTCCTTCGACTGATGAAAATGTTGTTACGTACCATAAACCAACTGTGTTTAATGATTACAAATTTCGTAATTATTCTGACAAATCTGAAAAACTTGTACTAAACGACTTGCCTAAAGAAAAATGTGCAGTACCGACTTCTGTAAGGAATAGTAATCTAAAAAAAACATCTGACGAAGACGAAATTGAACGCAAGTTTAAAATTTTAGAAAATAAATACAGAAATGATAAGTCTATTTTAGAAGATGTGAAATCACAATCGTTTGGATACAAATATGAGCCCGTGTCAAGAAATGGGCTCTTGCATTCTTGGACTAGCTTAGAAAATGTAGTGTCAAAAGAAAATGATTCTCATTCGGCCAAAGATAGTTATGAAAGTGCAGATTTAATTAAAAATTTGACAGACGAAGCGTCAAAGTATATCATAGGAGAACGAGATCAAATAAAGCATAATAAATATAATTTAAAAGAAGAAAAGGAAGAATTTATAAAGCCGCAATTCATATCAGAACAAAACATAGACAGAGATGTTACAAAGGATAAACCTCTCTTTCACAAAACAACAAATGAAAAATTAAACGAAGATGTTACAAATATTTTAAATGAAAAAATTAATTACAGAGAAAGCGAAAAATATGGTACTATGTATTCAAAAATCCCTGATATTGTTATTGATTACTCTCCAGAGAGGTCCCGAGATCAAGAATTCAATGCTGATAAAGTAGACTCACTTCCTAACAATGTCCCACAAGATAATGATGAAAATTTCAATCAGCCTTTACCAGATAAATCTAAATCCGAGGGAGAACCGATTGAAGACATACCTGAGGATTATCCTCAGTATTTAGAGATGAGCGAGAGTAAGATATACACGTCAAAGGTTATTGAAGATTATAAAAAAGAAATTGCCACAATAAACAATTTTCACGAACTAAAACTCAAAGATATCAGGAATCAACGAGACACCAATCACAAATCGTCGACACCTAATAAATCTCGTGATGATATAAATGAAGACGACAAAGATGACACAGAGATACCAGATTATGAACGTAAAAAATACACTAAAGTTGAAAAATGTGTGAATAATTCATCAGAAAAAAATACAGAAGTAAATGTGAATGGAGATATAACGCAGTTTCTAAATGATTATCATAAATATAAACTTAATGATGAAAGACATTATGAAAACAGAAGTTTTGACAAATTAGCTAAAGAATTTGTAGATGACACTAACATTAAAAAAGAACCAGACTCCAAAACGAAATCAAAGAAAAAAACTAAAAAGAAAGGTTCTACCAAGTATAAAAATTATAATAGTAACGAGTCGACAGATTCAAAATACACCGAAACCAAAGAAACAAAAAGGTTAACCAAGAGTGCACCGATACTGAAAAAAGATAATTCTAACAACAGAGTTAAATTTAGAGCCCAAAAGATAATACTTTCAAAAAGCACAACAAATATCAATAAAACAACGTACGTAGACAGAGACAGAGAGGTCATCTCATGGATGGCTTCTAAAATTGACACACCATTTGGTGAATCATCGTCTGGCGGACATCCGGATACTCCAACACCTGACTTGGAAAAGGAAAAACTGGTGGATCACACTAATAGCCCTTACACATACAACGCAAAAGAAAATAGCGTTCAACTTGAAAAAAATATAGAACCTGTGATAAAATCGAAACCTTGCTTAGTCACTGAGGAATCTCTCACCACGACAGTATCCAGCAATGAAAATAAAAAATCAGATGTAAATGAAACACCTAAGCCAAGATCTAAACCAAAAGAGGTATCGTTTGAAAAAAATGACACGTCGGTGAACGGTTGGGGCGGCAGCCATTTGGATGGTAACGAGTTAAGCGATCTCTTGGAGGATGATGAGATGGTATCAAACATCTATTCGGTTCTCAAAGAAATTGAACAGAATAGCACATCTATGGCTGGCGGTGATTCTGTGATGAGAAATCCCACTCACGAGTCGGATCAAAATGCTTCAGCTGAGTATAAGTAAGTTCACAGTGAACAGTCTTTTTTTATTTATTGTTTTGTTATTTTTAGTCCAGCAATAGGGTATTTTGCGTTTTTTTAATAGAAAAATTTTAATTTTGTTTTAGAAAATACGTTTATGAAAAAGATTTTTTTTATTTGTATATTAACATCAAAAAACGATTTTGAAAATCACAATTTTAAACTCCCGCCTAACGCTTATTTTCGCAAGTGACGTCATGCATCAACTTTTATGTCAATCCGATGTTAACAGGTAACAGCACGTTTGCGTATTTAGACGATCATTCAATAATATGTATAATAAAATGTAGACACGTTACAAGCGTGAAATCTTGGCAACTCGAAAGTAGGGTAATTGCCTTACTTGCATTCATTATCGACCGGACCTTCTTTATGATCGGACGCATTGCTACGCTGAAAAAAAAGCCCCAGGGAAAAAGGAACAGAGTATCGTACACTATTGTAAGAATGAGTATTAGTCACCGGTCACGGTCAATTGTTTTTGTTACCTGTTTTTTCTGTCTACAAGCAGAGTATGAAATAAGTGTGCCGTGATTTGTTGTCTCTTTCAATGCAATATTTGCTACATATGAAAGCCGGCTAGTATGGGAATAACGTGTCTATATTATTCTTTCATGTTAGTTATTATGACTTTGTTCACAGTTTTCCGGGAGAGAAATTCAGATATCAGGCCGAATTATTGTTTAAGCCACGAACGAGGTTCTCCTTCTGACAGGACCTGTTGATTTTTCCTTGTATGATAAGGTGCAGTGTCTCATAAGTCTCAGGATGTCTCGTGACTTGGCCAAAATACATCAGTTACGTTATCTTTATGGCACAAGTTATTTGTCTCTCTTTATTCTCATTAGTACGGTGTCATTTCTTACTCGGTCTAGCATATTTTTTGCATACATCTGTAGACCTACATTTTCCGTATTCTCAGCTTCTTTAATGCTGTGAAAGTGAGAGTCCAACATTCTACATAATACAGCATGACTGAAAAAACATAACATTATACCAACCTCAATGCAGTACTTAGATTAAGGTCATTACTTTAACGTATAAATTATAGGTTGACCACAATCAAAAGACCACTCCCTAGCTTTGTCCGGTAAGAAAAAAGCGGAGGAAAGTTGCCTGGCAAGCCCGTATTACAAGCCTCAATATGATATTCCTTACTTACTAGAAAAACTTATTTTGTGTTCATTTTTTGTATCGTAACAACACACACATTTTTTGCGCACATTCTTTTGAATGCGGTCTAGCTATACATGAAAAAAATTAGAATACGCTAAAAATTAGACGCTAGAATTTGAATAAGATTGATTTTAATTATATATATCCAAAG
>JADDOH010014694.1:0-23345 GCA_016648135.1 Agrypnia vestita | reverse complement strand
GTTACTTTAGACATTGGTGATAGCGGCCGAATTTGGACCAATATTTGTACAATTAGATCTCAATCTGTGAAGTCTGACAAAATAAATCATTTACTCTTCACGATCACCTACTGGTTTTATTTTTTTAAATACAGTCGAACTCGGTTATAATGAGCTCGGATATAAGGAGATCCCGGCTATAATGAGAAAAACTGCGAATTAATTTTGATTTGCGCATAGTCCCATACAATCGGTCTCGGCTATAAGGAGCGCGATTCCCGGATATACGGAGCAAATTTTAGAAACTCTGAAAACATATTTGCTTGGGTTACAGAAAAAAAGACAAATAAGTACACATAACAATGAACTTTTTCACTTTGCTTTTAAAGCGGCTCGCACTTAATTAGGGTTCATTTTATGATGTACACAAACTTGTGTCCGAAAATCCCACGTGCGCAAGCAATAGTTTACTGAAGGTCGAGAATACTGGTCATATAACTCCGATTATTGGGGGTTTCCAAAATGTTTATGGTGACAGTTTATTTTATGCAGTTTACTGTATTAGCATTTAAAAGCCTAATCAGTTAAACGTGTTCACTAACAATCGAAAGTGCCTCTAGGTTCGCGAAAAAGTCCAAATTATCGGCGTCAAAAGTCTGTAAAAAGTTTTCACAATCGTCTTCTACAGTTTCATCGCCCTGGAAAGATAAGGATGTTTATTAAGCTGCTCTTGAAAATAACATCACACAATCAAAAAAAAATGTGAAAAAAGTGAATCCCGGATATAAGGAATCCCGGCTATAAGGAGCAAATTTAGTTGGTCCCGTCGCGTTCCTTATAACCGAGTTCGACTGTATCTTCCAAATACTATAGAGTGAAAGCTCTGCAAATATAGTCATGGGCAGTGGTGTACCAACCAATTATAAACACAACACATACCCTCTCTCCCTTCTCTTCCCTTGCGCAAGAGTACGCCTCATGTTTTTGTTCAAATTTAAGATAATTGCTAAATAACTGTTTTCATGTATATTTTCGCTATTATATTTTTCATTCTTAGGCCTCGGGTACGATACGAGTGGTGAGCAGCAGAGCGTCAATGCGCCAGAGTAGTGAGGGGTGCCGGCCACGGAATAACCAAGCTCACTGGTTTCCGCATATTTAACAGATATGGAAATTGTTTAACCCTTTGAACGCGTCCGTATCAACAGTTGATACGGCTATGAATACGTTTTTGTGCGCGGCCGTATCAACTGTTGATACGCCGACTTTGATCGCCGATCAAGTAGAGTGCCTAACTCATACAATATTTTAACATATACTGGATGAATCCCAATATTTTCATGGTGCTGGCGTCTACAGATATTTCTTAAAAATAAAATCATATATCGTAATAAACATCGATTATCTGTCACATGTGCCGAACCTGTAAATCTGTAGTGTTTCAAAAACTGGCCACGGGATGGCGCACACACGAAAACCGTTCGACGGGACGAATACGCATGCGTCTAGTTACAAAATCAGTCAGACAAGCGCCGATCCCGTATTTGTTAGTCGCGGTTGCCAAATTACGAAAAACTTTTGAAATTTTGGTGATTTTATTCAGATACTTTTTTATTTATCCCTCGAGTTGCGCCTTACATGTTAATGTGTGTTACAAGTGTTAGTTTGTGACTATAGTTGTTGTTTTTTGATGATTAATTTTTTAAAATTTTATTCTTATATGGCCGTTTTTCTTTCAAATTGTTTAGAAGTGCGTGTTATATATTTTTAATCAAAATTTAATAATAATATAATTAATAAAACAATAATTAATAATAAGGTAAATATTATTATTGAATTTTAATCCTACAATTTAATCAATATGGCCCACTTTTTAAATGATGATGAGATAGAAATTATGTTGGATTTCGATTTTGAAATGTCTGAAGAAGACTATGAACCGTCGGAAATGTCTGACATTGAATATCAGGCCGACGGCTCTACAAGTCAAAAAATATTGCGTTCCTGGGTATGTGGACCTCACATTCCGATAGTACATGAATTTGACGATTTTTCAATCGGGTGTTTGCTCTGCACAATTAAATGAAGATTCTACAGAGAGAGATTTTTTTGAATTGTTTTTGAGTGTCTCAATAATGGAAGAAATAGTAAAAGAAACCAATAAGTACTACCGTTTTCTTCAAAATACAAAAGAGTTTGGCCCAAAGTCTCGAAGTCACAAATGGAAAGACACGAATGTTCCGGAAATGTATTTATTTTTTGCAATAACAATGCTGATGACCAGAAATGTACATGTGACTATTGAAGAGTATTGGAGTACGAATCTTTTTCTGAGTTCACCAGTATTCGGACTGATCATGCCTAGAGACCGATATCAGTTATTATTGGAATATTTACATTTCTGTGACTCGAATTCACCTTCTACAGATCCTCTCTATAAAATTCGGTTACTTTTGGAATACACCCGAAAAACATTCAAAAACTCAGTGATACCTTATGAAAATTTATGTATAGAGGAAAGTATAATTGTATTTAAAGGTAGGCTAATTTTTAAGCAATTTATTCCCTCAAAACGACACCGATTTGGAATCAAAATGTTTGTGTTATGTGATGTAAAAACTGGATATATTTTAGATTTTATTATATATTGTGGAAAAGGGACAGACTACGTTGATGATCATAACTTAGGAATAACCGGCGCCGTTGTCACCACACTTTTAAAAGACTATTTTGGCAAGGGTCACAATTTGTATTGTGACAATTGGTATACTAGCCCAAAGTTATTCGAATTTTTACACGCAGAAAAAACAAATGCTTGTGGAACAGTAAAAATAAACCGTAAGGGAATGCCAAAATTCAAAAAATTAAAAAAAGGTGAATTCGAGTCGAAGAACCTCGGTCCTCTCTTAGCATTAAAATGGCGTGATAAGAGGGATGTTCACATGCTTACTACTTTGCATGATGAATCCTTTAAAGAGACCGGAAAAATTCATTATAAGACCAAACAACCTATTCAAAAACCATCTGCTATTATAGACTTCAATAAATCAATGGGAGCTGTTGACAAAACAGACATGATGGTTAGTAGTTTATCTTGCATGAGAAAGATGGTACAAGAAAGTCGCATTTCACATAATAGATCTATTTTTATTAAATTCACATTCCGTATATACCCAAGTAACCGGAATAAAAAACCCTTAGCTGATTTCCAACTGGCAGTCATCATTCAACTTGTTGAGAAATATAAACCCGAGATTTCTCAAACATCACAACCTGCAACATTATCATCAGTTTACAGCAATCCGTTTCGGATATTACCTAAATTTGTTACAAAGCATATGGCAGAATTAATTCCTAACTAACTAACTAACCATCACGCCGTTTCTCTGCAGGGGTAGGCAGAGAGGATTGAACGCCACACTCTTCTATCCTGGCACACCACTTTTGCTTCGGCCACATTCATACATCTTCTCATACACGTTCTACGGTTGTTGCGGCTTTTAACAGGACCATCCTCAAATACTTGTAGTACCTGATGATGCCAGGTCTTTCGCGGACGCCCTCTATTCCTGTTGCCTTCAACATCCGCCTCATATATTTTCTTAACCATCCTTTCCTCGTTCATACATTCCACAAGACCAAACCATCTCAGCACTCCTTTCTTTATTCTATCTACCACACTACAGCCAGCATTGCATTCACTTCTAATTTGTTCATTCCTCACTCTATCGACCAACGATTTTCCACACAAGCGTCTTAGTGACCGCATTTCCACCGCATTCAGTCTACTTTCATTCCTCTTTTGCCAATTCCAGGCTTCACTTCCATACATAAGGGTTGGCACTAGAACGCCATTATGTACCGCTAGTCTTGAGAATTAATTCCTCCAACTGACAAATTAAAAAATCCCCGAAGACGATGTCGAATATGCCGATTAAAAAATAAAAGAATGCAGCTCAAGAGATACTTATGTAAGGAATGCGACGTATCTTTGTGTTTACAACCGTGTTTTAAAATATATCACAGCTCCAAAAAAATATGACTCCAGATACTGAAATTTATTAGCGTGTAAAAACAATATTATCATTGAGACAGTTAAATGTGTGGTGTGAGTGTGTTTCCCATAAACAATCCATTTGTTAACGCGTGTGGGTACTGGAAACTCAGGGCTGGGAATAGCGTTCAAAAGGTTAATAATAAAATAAACATTGACAAAATGAGATTGACAGAACTTTCTTTTGCTCCCGTGTAAAGTTTGAAATAATCACTAAAAATGAAAATCAGAAGTTACTAGGTTTGGCGAGTAAGGTGGGTGACGGAGAGTTTTTAGTCGAGGCTCCTGTAATATTAGAAAGGATAATGGAGGAGTAATGGATTAGAACAAATTGACAAGTCTCAGTTGTTTCATAGCGAGCTTGTCCATCATCGTTTTTAATTCATGGAAATATACCACCCCAGTAATTGTGCCAGATCTCAAGAAGCTGTGATGAATAATGTCGGCACCGATCCACCATACAGTCAGAAGCAGTTTCTTTCGACTCATTTTGCATTTGGGACATTGTTTGGCTGCTTCCCCTGGGTCCAACCATTGTGACAAATGTTTCCGATAACAATCTGATTCAGAATTCCCTCATTTTTGTGCCGTCTCAACAAATTAAAGCAAGCCTCAATGCGAGTTTCCTGTTGTCCTTCAGTAAGTTCACACGGTACCCACTTTGCGAGCTACTTTATTTCCCCCAATTTGACGAAAATGAATCAATATCGTTTTGTCACTTACATTGAAGGCTGTCGCTCATTTTGACGTGGTTTGGGATGAACGCTTCCACTTTAGCTTTCAATTTTGTCATTATCGACTAGTCCCCAGTCGTCCATGGGGTTCGTTGTTGGGGTCAAAATTTCCAGAACGGAAGCGATCAAATCAAAAACGCTCTGCGTTTATCGCTGTACCTTTTTCATACACATTGTTGATATTGCAAGCCGTCTGCGCAGCATTAGTGCTGCGACGGAACTCGTATTCGAAAATATGCGAATTTTCATTTTCTCCATGATTGCAGATACAGCGATATCAAAAAAAAAACAATCGTCGGGAAAAAAAATCATTTCCACAACATAAAATCTGGGACATCGAAGGGCACGTGCTGATCTAAAATTATTTAAACTACTGAGATGGTATATTGACTGTCCCAGTCAACTGGACTTGATTTCCTTTCATGTTCGCTGTATACGAACCCGACAGAACGTGCTCTTCCTTGTTCTGAGAAATAGAATATCCCATACGCAAAATACGTGCAAGGCTTTCATTAATAATTGCATCGATATTGACCTCTTCAATATTGGTCTTACCGCATTTAAAAGAATGCTTTAGATTATATCAAGGGTAGAAAGCCATAAGGGCCTTAATGATTATTTCTAACTTTACAGGGGAGAGATAGAAAGTTCTGTCAATCTGATTTTGTTGATGTTTCTTTTATGAAACAATTTCCATATATGTTCATCCAAATATGTAAATCGTTTAAGAAATGCTCTAGAACAAAAAAAAATTGAATTTGACAGAAAAATTTTGCCTCAAGTGTCAATTTATTTTTCATTTTTTTAATATTATGTAATATGTACTGTCGTAACCAAAGTTAACTGCCACATGCGTACTATAATCGCTGAATGGTACTGTCGTCGAATTGACTTCCATTCCGCATAGAAATCCCCCCACTTTCCTGTACTGTGTAGTTAATTCTGAACTTCACCATGTGTTGTTATTTAAATACAGGAATGGGAATGTGTCGTTGATGAAATTAGAGATTCTTTGGCTGTAACTAAGGCAGCGACAGACGAGGGCTCTGCACCTGTAAGGTAACATGCAACAAACAAAATATTCACTCTTTGGACAGTTTGTGAACAGTGGCTGCTTCGTTGCTGCAGTTATGCGTCCCAAACCAATTTTTTGAAGCAGCATTCTTTAAAAAAATCGGAACTTTTAAAATGCCATAGGACGTGGGACAAATTGCTAAAAATCAGCTCTGTCCAGCCAAAAGCGAGACATATGGTAATGTTATAGTAATCATGATGGTCGTAATGTAGGAAATTGCGTGTGCATGGAAGAGACTGATCTATCATACAAATTTTTTTTAGTTTTAAATATTTCTTGCAATGGATTGTGGCTCTCGCAATGGCGGTGAAATACAACCGCTCTTTAAGTGAATTTGGAGTAGTCTCCATGTAGACACTGTCATCACACTAGGCGGAATGATGCTGGATCTTATTGATGTATTGCATTATTTGTACGATGCTGATCAGTAGATTGCCGAACTGAGTATGATTGGGAAAAATACTTTTTTTTTTGTATTTCTAGGGCATTAACTATGGCACACTTTCTAAACGTTTTGTTTCTTTAATGTACCTACAATTGTAACTTATTTTTAAATCTTTATATTGACAGTGGAAAAACCTTGGAGGTGAAAATTAGAAAACTTCCTGTCATCCAATCGAGCTGAAATTTTGCACATCGACTTGATGTCAATGACAATGTATGTTACTTGTATTTGGGGTCACACATGCACACACAAACACAAAAAAATGTAAATTTATCTCAGATGGTTTTTTATTAAAAATCTAATTGTGTTTTGGTAAACTTATTACATAACGTTAAAGCAACCTGTAAAAAATGCAATTTTTTTGTTTCAATCGAAATCACCATCCTTAGCTTTACTCCAATATTATGCTAATTACGTGCATACATTGTTAAGGGGTTACGTGTAGTCAGGATTTTTAAAAAATCATTTTTTTTTTTGGATTTTCTTAAAGCAAAATGTTTCAAAAATATTGTGTGAAAATATTAACTCGACCCGGTTATTAGTTTTAAAGATATCCAACGATAACCGTAGGGCCCTCTGCTGCCGCCCGTACTGACACGTGGACGGTACTAGAGCCGGCCCGGTTGACAAACGGGGCGTCTGCTACAGAACGCTGTTTTTACCTGATTAATTTTAAGAAATTTCTTTTATACTTCTACTGTTAGACATAAGACCCATTAGGCTAACTGAGATTTGATTTAGTGTTAGTATATCAGTGGCAGTGAAACCCAGCAGTCGATAGGTAGTTGTGCGTGTATTATAATAATTTTCAAAAATTTATAATGAGACGTCATGAAGGTATGCAAGGAATATTAATGATTGCCAATGCATAGGATTAAATTATGGACCTAATGCACACCTGTATGCTGAAAAACTTGATATAGAACGCATAAAGATTGCTGACCAACGTGCAAATCAGGTCACTCGAGAAGGCAAAATGAGACGTAGATAAAAAAATCGACATCTTGGAGGCTTGCACATCGGCAGAAGATGTATTATATGTACCAGAAATAGACAACTCTACGTAAGTAATTTTAAAATTGTATTTGTATTAATTATTTATGCATAAAACTTTAAACGCCTTTTTCTCAAAATAACGTTTTCAAAAACGGTGTCCACGATATTTTAAAAACTACCCGACAGATTTAAATGAAGTTTAAACATCATATTTGATTTTTTCCCTCAAAATTCATAATTAAGCTTTCAAAGACCGCCATTTTGCTAAATTTGAAAAAAAATAAAAAAGCTTCGATTAAGCACAAGATAAACTATTAAACTACTAATTTCTTTTTGTTTCATTAAATTTAGATAAACCACTAAGAAACACTGATGGACACCGCGAGGCACTATTTTCAAAACAGGGGTCAAGAATTGAGATTCTATCGTGGTCCAGTATTAATAATTTTATTTGAAATTTTCGGTATGGTTACTTAAAATATAGTGTAAAACGTTGGTATTATGTATTGAATCAAAACATTAAACAACCATTCTAAAAATTTTTTTGAAAATGTCAATTTTTTTGCGCCTTTGATTACACGTAACCCCTTAATGCTAGAGTATACAGTAGAACCTCGACTTACAAGCATAATTTGTTCCATTATCCATGTTCCATAATTACTACAAATATTTACTACAAAATATACTACAAAAAATAATTACTACATAAAAACCACGCTTGTATTTGAATTTTAAATGTACAAAAAAAAATTTAGGTCAAATAATTTTTGCCTCACTCTCCAAATAAAAGGTGGGCGCTTACGATATCGATATAAATTAAAGAATTCTGTTTTTGATGGAGGGAGTTTTTAGAACATTTAAATATAAGCGTGTTATTTTTTTTAAAAACTACAAAATCACTTCGATTGGAAACTAGCACCATATTTTGGTGAGCTCATTAACTAATTTCCCATATAAAACTTTTGATTAATTAATTATGACGGATTAATTGATTCATTAGTGATCTGATAATAATCTGATAATTGATTCATGTATTGTCATTGAGAATACGTCTATGTGCAAAATTTCAGCTTGCAAATTCCAATTTAAATTGGGCATTGGGAAGCGGGTGAAATAAGATTCCATCCAGACACGTAAAGCATGGTAAAATATGCCTACATTTTTATATATTTTTAATAATTAAATTTACATAAGTTAATAAAAGACTTTGAAATCAGGAATCTTTTATCATTAACGCTTGCTTTTGAGGATTTGATGAAATGAGATGAAAATTGATGTAAAGTCTTGTTGGAAAGATTAATTGCTGTAGCTTTCCTTCAGTGGTACTTTTCTATGAAATTTCTTACGGTTTCACAGTATAACTAGGTTGACAATCAAAATCTCTATGAGGGAACAAAAAAGCCAGGCTGGGTGTTATATCTCCACTACCATTATAATATTTTGCATTCCAATTTAAATTATTTCGATTATAAATATCTTCCGTGTTCAGCTTAACCAGCCAGGTAGAGGAACGTGAGTACAGTTACTTGTCCCAAGGTTGAAGCACTTGAGCTGAAGATAAGGAGACAGCTTTTTGCTCCTTAGTCTGTTTATCTCTTCAGGGCAATGAACTTGTAAATCTGTCTATATTAACACCAAAACAGTCCCTTTGAAACAAAAAATGCTTGTATGATTTAAGAAACAAAGGATTTAAGGTATATGTAGTAAGAACGGGCGGAAGCCTGATCATTGTGTTCTCGACTTCTGTCCTGTTAAGTTCTTCATAAATAATTATATTAATTCTCATGTAACAGTGTTTAACTAATGTAAAATCCTCTTAAATACTGACACACCTGTGTGGGAAATTTAATTTGGGCAGCATTTGGGAAATTAGGGCACCATCTCTGGAAATTAAAGCCTACGAATTCGTGCACTCATTACATTTCTACAGAGCCAATACACTTATTGTCAATTTAACTAATTAAATTTCTCACACAGGTGTATTGGTGTTTAAAAGGGCTTTATTTCAGGTAAACACTTCTACAGGAGAATTAATACATTTATTTAAGAAGAACTTTACATGACAAAAATCGAGAATACATTGATACATCTTCCACCCCTCTGTACTATTTATACTCTACATCATTTGTTACCAAATTACTGTAAACACTCTTTGGTTCAAAGGGATTTTTATGTTGTTAATATAAACAATTTAATGAGTTCATTGACCTGAATGGCTGAACGGGCTAAGTGTAAAGATTTACCTCTTTGTCTTTATATTAAATACTTTAACCTTGGGACTAATGTAAACTATATGTTCATTGACCTGAATGGTTAACCTAAACAAAATAAGGATTTGTATTGATATAATCTACTTTAAATAAATGCTAAATATTAAAATGGTATTGGGGATATAACAAACTTCTTGTTCAGGTATGAATATATTCTATATCCCCAATTTGGTGCTGGGAAAATGTAATGTTTACAAGGTTTAAAAGTTCATTGCTTTTGATGACATACCAAGCAAACTGTTGTAAAAAATATAGGCAACTGATTCCTTTTTCAAGTTTTATTTTTGATTATTGGTAAGATTTAGCGACATCTGTTGAGCAAATACCCAAGGACTTAAACGAGTTAAATTTGTTTGAATGTACTTTCAAATCTTTCCGCTAGATGTCTCGATAACACCATGAAATTTTCGTGCATATTTTTTGTATTTCCTGTAATAATTTTTTCGTCTTATTAAAATACATATTTGCAAAAATATTATAAAAAAAGATGTTAAATACTTCACAGAAAATTGTATTCAAAAATAGATTTTTAAAAAATTATTTTTAGGGCATCTCTTAGCTAGTAGTAAAAATTTCAGGGGAGTCTCCCTCATTTAATTTTGAATAGATAGAATATTCCTTGCTCTTTGGGTGAAATGTCAACGCGAATGCAAACTTTGATGTCGTTTATCTCCTAACTGTTGTCATTTCGCCAAAAGTGTAAATAATATTATTATAATAATATTATATAATAATATTTGATCTATTCAAAATTGAATGAGGAAGACTCTTCCGAAGTTTTTGCTACTAGCTACAAGACATTCTGTGTATGACATCCGTATTATTTTAAAGTTATATTTTATTAATAGATAATACAGAATATTACATAACATTTTCATGACAAAACATAATATAAAATATTTAAGTACAATGTTAGGGTGATTGTGCTAGTAGTCGGCCATTTTACAGAAAAGTCATCTTTGGAATATCAATGTAAGTTCATTTTTGAAAGGTGGTTTAGAAAAACATGTATGTATTAAAGAACAGGGAGTTTATTTTTATTATATTTATTGCTTTTTAAAATTCGCCTAACCATAAAAATTAAAATAATATTTTAATGAAAAATGGCTGTTTTGCCAGTAGTCGGCCATCTATGCGTCAGTTGTCGGCCACCTATGCGTCAGTAGTCGGCCATCAGATTTTAGCACAGGGCCGCCAGACATCCTTTAGAAATTTGCGCTATACAAGCTTTTTTTTTTTTTCAATTTATACTTAAATCCTTTTAAGCTTTTCGACAAATCGTCTCAATTTGTTCATCGGTACGTTTAAAATACACTAATAATCACAAACTAGAAACTAGAAAGAGAATTATTTTTATCGATTGGGCATTTTGGTAATATGTTAAAGCCGCTTTCATCTCCATTAATAAATAATCCGATTAAGGTCCTCTAATACATCTTCATCTGTTTTCTATTATATGGGGATTTCAAGTCCTTTAACCAACTTCTTATCTAATTTGCGTATTTTTAGTACCTACGCGCTAATAATGCTTTCTGCAATTCTGGCCGGCGTATGAATAATAAATACCATCTTTCTCCCGGTTTTTCATCTTAGAAACGTGTTTTAATTTTTTTTGTCTTCGCAGTTTGCTGCACAGTAGTCGGAGTTCTTTTTTTTTAGAGGGAAATGACATTTTGCTAATGCTATTACAATATTATTAAAGATTCAACAATTTTGTTTTCGTCAGATAACGATATAAAGTGATTTGGTTCCATTTGACGTGTTTTTTCCAATATCCATCCCTTGATGCGGTCCTGCAGTTTTGCCCTAGGAACATCAATTTCAAAAAATTTTTGATAAGCCGCGCGTAATTTTTACCTTCTCTTACTGCTTAAAGGGCTTTTTGAAGGCTATCGTCAGTATACTGATGAAAAGCGTATGTTAGTTTTAGTCGCCATTGATACAAAATTAAGAATTTCTATATTTAGTTAACATTAGAATGATAAAAGATAAATTTCATCTACCAAAACTGTCCTAAGACGCTGCATGGCCGACTAATGATACATCAATTTTAACACGTCAACCAGTTGTCGGCCCCACACTTCGAAGTTAAAAAAAACATATTATCAGTGTGGTAACTAGCGGCCGACCACTGGCCATTAGATAGTAATGCTATTTTCACTAACATAACACATAAAATCTTAGTAAATTTTGTGTCATTAACAGCGTGAGAGACAAAAATAAAACCAATATTCGCCGCCAGTAGTCGGCCGCCCTGGCCGACCACTGGATTTTGTAGAAAGAATTGTCCCAGTAACCGGCCGCACGAGTTTCAATATAAAAATATTGAAAATGTCTGTTTTATCATTTTAACTCGTAAATTTAGTATGAAAAACATGAGTTTTTGCCGATAAATGCTACTTATACAGTGCAAACAAATTAATTCAACTTCTACATAAAATTTGAAAATTTTCTTAACGACGTTTCCGAAAAACCAGAATCAAAATTGATAGCTCATAACCACCGGCATATTTTTTGGGTCTACTTAAATGATACCTAAAATAAACGCAAGATGGTGCAGTTTTGTCTTTCTTTCGCGGAATAGTGGCCGACTTCTTAGCATTTAAAAATATTATTGAATTATATTGCGAGTGTCAAGTTTATTCAAGTTGAAGTAATTGGTGGCCGACTACTGAAGGTGGCCGGAACACAGGCGAAATCACCCTACAGTAGGTACCTAATAATGTGGTTTTCAAACCACTTGATGTTTACCGCAAGCGTGAAGTATAATTTGACAACCCACTAACACTCACACAGTGGGTGTTAAATGTTAAATCTGAGCAGGTGTGGGATAGAACCCTGAAAATTGTGAAATCGCGGCACATTACCGGGCACAATGTCGTCAAAAACATTGCATCAAAGCGAAGGGCCGATACTACGTAAATACGTAAAAATTTCGTAAATACTAATATTTACGAAAGAAGAAGAAAGAGGAATGCAAATGAGGAAGAGCCATCTCTAAAAAAAACCCCTGCCGCTGGATGCACGTGAACAACTTGTGTAAATGTGTGCGGTTCGAGAATTTGGCTCCTCAGCCACGCTCGGATACACAAACGATAAAACATTGCAGACTTCGTTCTCATAACGAACGTTCTCTTCAATTCTATTATGTGTGCGGACTAGATATTTATCTGAGCAATAAATATTAGACAAAAAAATATGTGTGCAAATGTGCACCATTTTTTGAAAGAGAAATGAAAAATGAGTCTTGAATGATGTTGATTTTCACATTATTGTCCGGCCTTTTAAAAACACGTTGCCTTAAAAATTAAAATCACAAAATATATCTTAGTTAGAAGGCACAATACTATGTTACAATAATTTTGGCGTTACTTCGTTAAATGAAAAAGTTAAACAAGGGCATAAAACCCAACAACTGACTTTTCAATGAAAACATTTTCAATATTATTTGTTTTCGGTGAAGTGTTACATTTATATGAGTAGCACTCACAGAACATAGAATTTGTAGCACTAGATTTGCTAGATACTTATATGAAAATTAAAAATCTCATAAGATATTTTACGGAAACTGACGGATTAATGAAGATGGCTCTATAACTATACAGGGTGTCCCGTATCTCGACGTCAAGCCGAAATCGGGTGATAGGTCAAGTCATAATAGTTATCAGAAAAATATTTGAAAAAATAAAAAAGTCAGTTAAAATTGGGCAAAGTATTGATTTTGAATACTTGGATTGGTCAAAAAGTGACATAATTTTCCTTCAAGCTGGAACAGTTGGCTTTGAATTTCGGACGAAAGTTTCCAAGGCATTATTCGGAATTACATAATAATAAAAAAATGAAGAAAAATAAAGATTTGTAGCAACAGGAGTGAAAAGACCGTCATAGGGTGTAGATTTATTTAAAATTCTTATAATTTTTAAAACACATGACTTAGATTTTTTAAAATATTTTTATGATAACTATTGTGACTTGGCCTATCACCTGATTTAGGCTTGACGTCGGCATACGGGACACCTCTATACAGGGTAATTTGGAAAACATTAATATTTGTGTGTCGATTTTTCCTTCGAATGATTCTCATCGCTTTGTTTTTATGAATTTGTATTTTTTATTATTTCTCCTTCGTTACTCACTCAAGTATTGGAGTGCATATTGGAGAAAAATTGAAAATGAGTAGCAATTTTTGAATAATAAATTATTATGCCTATTTTTCGAGTCAATTTTTGTTATTATTTTTCCCAAGAATGCTACTTTTATTGCAATTTTCTTAGGCATTTATTCAACCTATTTTTCAATGATAATTTATAGTGAATAACAATATTGCTGTTTGTATAGGTATTAGGCATTTGAATTAGAGATAGTTTTCCTTGTTGGTATTATATTTCTATCGGATTAGAACATCCATTATTCATGCTCATTTGTGCCAAAATTCATTAAAATGATCACAACCTAGAAAGCGATATGGTGCACATAATATAGTGCCATCTCTCGGCGCGGATTGTAATTAAGACCGCTCTTAGAACTGGGCAAAAACTGCAATGGGAAATATGGAGCGGTTCTCCTCCCATTTTGTGTAAATGGCATTTGCATTTCATGAAAATTATTCTATTAACTCAGCGGCAGCTCTCCCCTCTCCCTCTGGCCTGTACACAGATGCGGTGAATACAAATTCAACGCTTATTTTTAAGTGAAATGGATATGCATTTCATGCCATAAAAACCTTTTTACGTTTAGTTCGTTATTAATGTATTCATAATATTATTGAAGTTAGTTGGCGCCACGAGGTAACAATGCGCGTACTCGAATAATAATTTAATGCAACCCTAAAATACCGACGCTGTGGACTTAACAGAGGGAAAATAGATGCGCAATGAAATACCTGCTACAAAAATTCTAATTGTTTTTTGTTTCGATGCAACGAAATATGTGCGCGCCATGCAACGGGATTTTTCTCTCATCATGAAATCTCACGAATCAAAAGCGTAGATGGACGTTTACCGAGTTATGATTTAACCTATATCAATACTTATAAATGACGACATTGCGTCGTTTGAAAATACTGCTATGAAAATTGCATACGCTCCAGGCGCTGTTATTTTGTTTATGTAGTCTTCATAATACAAATGTGATCAAATTCATAAAATGTGGCGTAAAAACAAAGGCAGCAATGTCCAAAAAATTAAAAAAAATGTTTTCAAAGCAGTCATCGACGGTTACTAATTTAAAATATACTGAATTCTAGATGTTATGTATCTATCCCTTCCAAAATCATGTTTCCTATGAATTTGTAGGATATGTTTCCTATTATCCTATTATTAATCTTCGGTGACTGCATTTATTTTATTAAGGATATTGCTGCCTTTGCTTTTAAACCCCACATACGCTATTATGGTGATGGGTGTGCCTTGGTTTAGTCAGTAACAGGAGTGGACGAAGGTGGAGCGCGCGTTCGCTGTCGAGGCATACTTTACTAACGGTCGCTCCATCGTCGCCACGCAATGTATGTAACATTTAATTTGTTGTATTTTGTAATGCAATAATGAAAGCGTAATTACGTTAACTTATTTACTTATTTACATCTGTCGCCAACACACCCGATACGATCGATATGCTAGAAAAAGTTGAACGAAACTCCTGAGTTCGATTAACGCAGCTTATTGAGAATAATAGACGCCATCTGTTTGATACAATATTTAACTGTGTAAACATGAATTATAAATTTTGTACTTGTAGCTGTTGAAAATTAAATATATATCTGGATTACTTTTTTTTTATTGAATTTCTAAATAATTTCAAAATGCGAACGTGGGTGCTAACTAGACAGTTAAGATTTTTTTTATCCGTTGATGGAGAACTATCGTTGAAAGGTATTCTAATTTTGTACTGTATACTTTAACTCAAGGTGTATGGGCGCTTTTTATGTACGCCAAAGAAGTATTAGGTCCTTACCTTTGTCGTTTGATTGACGTTTTATATAGAAAAATTCAAACAATTTTTTTCATGAAAAGTAGGTTTATATTTTATTAATCGAAGTATTAGCCACTATTTAAGACTAGCTGTAACCCGTCAAAAATGACGGAACATTGATTCGCGTCTTTGCTAAGACATATATTTATATGATATTTTTGGCAGTCCACGGAGAGGCGACCGTAGCTACATGCGTAGAGTGGCCGGTTCGGGTTTGCTGACCCGGGATTCAAGCCCCATCTCCGACCGTTTATTTTTTTATTTTTTTTTTAGCCGTGAATTCGAAGAAAATTACGGACGATACACGAAGGGACAGAAAATGAAATTATTATGTTTGATTGATGCCTTTGATATATAAATCCTGGAGGCGGAAATCGATTAATTCTTTAAAAGCGTTTTTCACCCCCATCGACATGAAAAAATGATCTCGTTTGTACTACGGAGGATCTTTGCGGGACAGCACGTAACTCCGCTATTCTAAATTACCAAAATATTAAAAAAAAATTAACTAATGTATACCGTAAACAATAGAAAAAAACGAAGATTTTGTATGTACAATGTTTAGTCAAAAAAAAGAATTTGAATGAATTTTTTGAGGCTTCAAGTTGATGTAAGTTCTTAATTTTAATACAAAATATGAAAACGAAGGTTTAAGCACACCTTGTTATATGAATGTAATCGTCCAACTTTGCAGCTGCTTGAAAAGGAAAATGGATTTTCCTCCGCTAACCACAACGATTCCATAATGTGAAAATTCTAGTTAGCAACGGGAAAACTTTTTCTATTTAGAGCCTTATCTAAGGTTATCCCGCTCTCAAGATTTCTCCACCGACGACGTCGCAGTAGTGGAAAGGAATTTTTAAAAACATTAATCACTTGGACCAAGACCGCAAACCCAGCAAATGAGCAGGACGAAAAACCTATGTATCATTTTTTAAATTCTAGCTTTAATGAATATGGCTAAAGAATAATATTCAAGTTCCTACTTAAGTACCTACTGTATATTTTTGTTCTACACATTATGTAAAAAAATCTTAACAGATTTAAATTGGCTCACGTAAAACAAAGACTGAAGCTATATACAATAAAAAATATTTATGGACAAGAAACAAAAAAATTAAACGAACCAGACTGTTTTATCTTCCACTTTTCCAGCCAATACAAGCTTATTCAGGTTATATCATCTTTTCTGTGTCCAAAAATTGGAGGATGCGTCTCATACAAATCCTTAGTTGCATTGTCATTGAGGTAATGCATTGCCCTCCAAGAGTTTGCCATTAAATGAAGTTTGGCGGGTTTATTATGGTGTACCCTATCGGTGGATGAAAGATCCTTCGACGAGGTAGTTGTGAAGGGAGAGAATTCCCACCCGACCGGGAGAATTCTCCCGTGCTCAGTGTTGTAGTCGCGTACGTTTCATGCCGCAGATTATTTGAACTATCTTTATAGGTTCTTACGTTAGAGAATTTGGTCGTTTTGAAGGCACGGCGCGTTGATTGTAGGTATCTTCTGAGTGTGCAGTAGCTTCCGACTACCCCGAGGGTTAGGGGTTTGGGTTAACTTCTCGACAGCCGATTGCCCAACAGCCAGCAAGTTAGCCAGCCTTCCCGAAAGCAACTGCCCGACAAAAAATATTTTATTCTTATGATTTTGTTTTCGCGAAAAAAATTGCAAAAACACTTTACCCAATAAAAACACAATACTGATCAATTTAAAAGTGTTTTTGAAGATCATTTATTCTGGTGGGTTGCCTAAAGATATTTCATTTCATATCATTTCTAGACATTATGTTGAATATTCAAAACAATATCTAGGAATATTTGTCACTGTCACCACTGTTTAAAAAATAGTTTAAAATTGAAACAGCATTTAAAAATAAAATTTAATAGTAAACACGCTTATAGGTCGACCACAATCAAAAGATCATTCCCTAGCTTTGCCCGGTAAGAAGAAAGCAGGGGAAAAGTTGCCTGGCAAGCCCGCATTACAAGCCTCAATACGATATTACAAATAAATATATATTTTTTAGTTTAAAAAAGGTTACGTACTTACTGGAAAAATTCTTTTGTGCTCATTTTTTGCATCGTAACAACACATATATTTTTTGCGCACATTCTTTTGAATGCGGTCTAGCTATAGCAGACCATTATAAATGCACAGACCTTTGTTAAGTATATGAACTCTGGTAATAAATAAAACCTGATAATAAATAATTGCTGTATATAAAATCTGATAAGCATTAGCTCAAACTTTTATTTAAAAATAACGAAATTTGTGAAATTCCAACCATATGACATTATAATCACAATAAATAACCATGGATGTTGATTTTATTGTTTCTCCATTGAGAGAATATATCTGTTGGCGAAAGGAACAACGGAATGAATCAATAAAATATAGTTTTTAGTTAGGTATGCAGAGTTGTCCCATAGATACATATCTAGCAAGGAAAAATTACATGAGTCAGAATATAAAATAAAATGCGACTATTTTTTTTAAATTTTTTGAAAAAGGAAAAATGACATGATTAATTATTTGAAAATTTTGGCAAGAAACAACGACATCAGTCAACTTGATTCAACTTTCTTGTGCAAAAAACAAAACTACTGGTGCAAAAATTAAATAAAAATAACAAAGGCTTTAAAAGATATTTCATAGACAAACAAAATACCAAAATTTTATTTGTTAATGAAGCATTGTTCCTTTCGCCCACAGATATATAATCTGCAAAGCGTTTAATATAAAATTTTATTTTTAAATACAATTTATTGATTTGAAAATATTACTTTGATACTTTGAAAGTCCTTTGGGGCAACACCGTTGGGGTCGGTATGCAGCGGTTGCGTCATTCTACTCCGCCCACAAATTACAAGCGGAAATGATGAATAATAATTTAAGTAATCAATACACCTTTGTCGATATATTTAATATAAAATGTGTAAAAACACGAATGTAATTTAATATAAAAAGCGGTTTTCACGGCCACTCAGAACCTTCAAGTTTGTGTTTACTGGGGTATCATGTCGTGTTGCTACGACTTTTCGGGCCGACGTTTCGAACCGAAAATCCTTGGAAAGCCTAAGAGTCACCATACGCGTCTTACCAAGGAAGCACTAGAAATCTACAAGCACCCGATAAATATTAATAGAGATGATGGTCTCAAATTAAAAACATCTTGGTATCCGGCGCTTCAAAGTCATTCTCGTCGCAGACTCCGCAGAGATAGTGATCAGACAACAGATGAATCATACACACAACACAACACATCATGACTTCGGCATGGTATTGCAAGCTGATACCACAACACCAACACTCACAACAACACATCAGCCCTGATGATGGACCCTGCAATGGGATCCGAAACGTCGGCCCGAAAGGTCGTAACAACACGGCATAATACCCCAGTAAACACAAACTTGAAGATGTAAAAACACACATATAAAAAACAAATCTACTTATCTTCTATTTTATAGTTTGCTTACATACTTACTCAATATTGTTAATTTACCTTTACGATATTCTTTAATTTTATTATAATTTTTGTGTATTATTAAAAAATAAATCAATATGTAGTAAGCGTAAAATTCATCTGCACTGTTTTTTTTCTTTGCATTCACTCGAGTGGAATCTCCGAGAGAAATCTCATTCGTTTACACGCGCCATTATTTCAATGTCTGATTTCATTTTGAATTTTCAAAAACGAACGGTTCTCCGCGAGATGAACATTTTTAATAACCGGTTCGGGCGAACCGGTGCAAACCGGAAGGGGGACATCGCTGATCGTAAACATTTACAAATACCGACCAAAATATTTACTGTCGGTGTGTTCCTAGAATAAACGCATTCGGGCGGCACGAGACTGCTATGCGAACCGCTTTTCTTTAACATTGCGCAGCACTTAAATTCATTATAATTCAGCGCCCGCCTTTTAACGGCGCGGTGTCGCTTAGTGGCCAAATGGACACGCTTTTTCGAGCCAGCGCAGCGGCGCAAAAAACAACTGCAGTGGAACACACTGTTTTACAGGGCTATTTAAAATTTAATTTAATTTTAGTTCTGTTTAGTCGCAATATTAATCATTAAAAAAACTAACTCATAAAAACCAAGTTTTTATTATACCCCCTATCTCATTTACTAGTTGAAACAGGTTCGCGCCACGCTTCGGACTCGAGTAGAGCGACGCTACGAAAGGGAGTAATAAAAACCGTTAAAATTTCAAAAAATCCAAAATTATACTGTAATAATTTAAAAATTTTAAACGAAATTTTTTTAGATTAGTCTGCCTGCAACGTTTCAGCTTGATGGATCACGGGAGAAGGGTTAGAAATCGATCCAAACTATTTTCGGCAAACAGGCGACAAGCAGACAAGCCGACAAGCAGACGTCACTACTGTGGCATATGATTTTTTGTTCTAGTTTGTGTTATCTGGGGTATTATGCCGTGTTTTTATTACCTTTCTGGCCGACGTTTCGGTTCACATTTCGGGGTTCATTCTCAGGGCCAATTCATCCATCACGGTCCATCATTATTAGCCCTGATGATGGATCCTGCAATGTGATCGGAAAAACACGGCATAATGCCACATAAAACACAAAACAAGATTCTGAACGGCCGTGAAAACATTATTATGTTTTTTGGTGTTTTAAATTTTTCGCAAACACGATAATATAATATAAAATATCTCAATATCTCTGAGCAGAAAATCTAAACCTAGTTTCCCAAGTAAAAGGCGGTTATGCCAATCAATGATTTGCCAATGCGTACGAATGGAAAGTAAAAATAGATTAAACTTAAAAATTGGCTTTATTATTATGAGCTTGTTAAAAAGTTCACCAGGGGTAACTATTTCTTGAATAAAAATTAAAATTTGATGTTGAAAATGTTTAAATAATAAAAGTGTGTCACAAATATAATTATATCAATGCATTTTGTTTTGACACGAAGATTAGCATTATATTCTTATACAGCAGTTTGTCACCACAGATCATCGAGAGTATTTATATTATGTGGCAAAAGAATAATCAAATCTTCACCATGTGTAGAGGGCCAATTCTTGATTGATTTAGGGCCGGTTGTATCAACTTTGTTTAAAGTAAAGGTTGTTTTATTGGTGAAGAACGCAAAAATTTATACTTTAAACGAAACATTACTATAAACCGAATTGATGCATCCGGCCCTTAGAAGTTTTAGACGACCCCATTTGTTTTGGTGAAATGGGTGTATTAGTTTAAAAATTTAAAAATGTTTTACTTTACTTTGTAATACACACACAATATGAGTTATTAAATTACTACTATATTTTCGATAGGAGCAGTCCCTCTCATCATCAGGTATAGATAATAACTAACTTAAATACAAAATTTATCAATCTAATCAGGTAGGTCAGGGGGGCGCGCGGTAGGGAAGTGTATTTTTTCCCCGAACAGCTCTAGGAGTGGTGAAGTGGGTGTATCGGATTTATGAAAGATTGCAATACAGGCAATTGCAACTACCAACATTGAATATTCTTTCGATAGATATATATTTTATGTGGATCTATCTACAGACCAATAGATTATTTTATTTTGTTTTAAATTTAAAGAATTCTAAATCAGGTTTTAAAATTGCAAAAATTCACCACAAAAAATTGTTTTATTAAATAATTAAATAAATATGGGTATACGTTAAGGCCTGTAGCACACCTCCACTGCGAAATCAGAGCAGCGAAACCGCACTAGTTTCGCCATGATTTGTCCTTTGTGGGAGAGGCGGAACAGAAGCGAAACTGCCCGCTAGCGTATAGATTTGAATATAATTCTATCTCTTTCCCGCGTGGTTTCATCGATCTGCTCCGACGCCAGCTACACCTCCGCGCACCGACAGCCGCGGAGGTTTTTTGGGCGTTACAGGGCTTACGACCTCTCATTGGCTGGCTTAAGTGAACACTTTACACAATGCAACGTTCAGCGATCAAAAGGAATACAGTCAAAAAAGTCTGTGTACGCCCAAAAAAGGTTTCCACACACTTTTCCATAGAAATAGCTTCGTCTTTGTGGGACATCTATAATTTATCTTAATTAATGATGATCCCTATGGGGACGAAATCCAGTAATTATGATCATAAAAATTTGATTTTGTCACAATAATTTTATTTACACCCTATAAATCAAAGATTAAAATTGTCACATGACATTGACGAAGGAAATTTAAATCGTCCTTGACTAACACGCTCACACCGAGGGCCGGTAGGAGAGATGATTGATGGCGAACTGCGAAATCAAACAGTTTTGTGAATATATCTACAAATGATTACGTAATTTTTCTAAGCCATTAATTTTAGTATTCTGTATTGGAGAGATGGCCAGATCTGTGGTAGGAATAAATGTAAAGCAGAGAGAAAAGATTTCAGGAGCGCATTAATAAATAAAACATTTGGCTAACCAACTTTCGCGTTTGAACATTACCATTTTATAAATAACTAAGGTAGTCATTTTTGACATGTAACCGTCAGATTTAATAAAAGCATGTACAATCTGACTAACTGTATTTTCAACTTTTTCTTTAACTGTGGATATTTTATACGAACCGTATGTTTTTCCGAGAAACGTTTCGTTGAATTCTTATTCAACGTTATCAGGAGGACGACCTTTATCCGCGGAGGTAGAGGGTGGACTGATTACTGCTTTCGAGGGCGTAGATTATATGCATTTTTTGTGGAGTGTTCACTTCTTCTAAATAGAGGTCGCCAGTGTGCAATAAGTACTAGTTACGTCGGCGGACTTTACTGCGATGTCTCTCAAGGGTGGATTCAATGTCGTAACCCTTCTTCTTCTTCGTCTTCCTCAGCCTTCATCTCAAGGCTGCTGGATACAGGCCTCTTACATCCTTCTTTGTTATTTGCTAGTTCTACCCATTTCTCCCCCCTCACAGCGGCTTTATTGTCGTCCCATCTCTTTTGAGGTCTTCCGACGCCTCTTTTATTTTCCCAAGGTCTCCATTTAAGAACTCTGGTAGTCCATCTTGTAGAATCGTCCATCTTTGATATCCACCACTCTAGTTCTGCGCCTAATTTCATAATTTCTAATCTCTTAGGCTTACGCCAAGCATGGATCTCTCCATACATCGTTGTGTGCATTTGAGCTTTTCTACACCTTTCTATGTAAAGGCAATCGTCTCTACTCCATTGTAAAAGTGGAGGGGGTATCTAGGTGATGGGAGAGAGAGAACATTAAAATTCAAAAAACTGTTCGGTCGCCCGCCGCGTCTCATATACTTGCGGGGGCTCGACGCCCGTGCCAGAATATTCTTAAAAGTGCGGAACCCATCTAAATGATATTATATTGTTAGGAAAACGCGGCGGTGGGAGAGAAATCAAACACTTCAAATTAATAAATGTTTTGTCTCCCACCAAAGTTACTGGACAAAAATGCAAATGAAGCACGATTCTTCATGCAATTTCGCATTAATCGTCACTAATTACTCATCTGTGGAATACTTTACACTCGTATTTCCAGAATATTCTTACGTCTGCTAAATACTTTATTCACTATTGACTTTATTCATTATTCACTGGTCTTGCTAAATAGCTGCTTCGCTTCTTGTCTCTGGTCTCGTCTCGCTCGTTAAAACTAACTGATTGCCTCGATGTCTCGTTCCACTTATACGCATTTTCGGGTTTCTAGACGTTTCGCGAACTTAGTAGTTTATTCAAAACTCTTGTAGGAATTTCCGATTTACTGTAAAATGTCCAGAGTGCTGTAAAATCCTCGATTACGTGTTAATCTTTCCATTCTGTATAATTTTATATGAGATTGAAATTTTCGTCTTTAAACTGTCTGCTAA
>JADDOH010014693.1:0-14732 GCA_016648135.1 Agrypnia vestita | reverse complement strand
CTCAAAATATCTCTCTTTGGTTAGGAATTCCAAATCCAAATTTATACAGCTATTTTACTCATGTATTTGTGTTTTGAAAATTATAATTCATTTGTTTTTTCCTCAATTGTTTTTTTCTTTGCGTCACTCAGTTTACAAAATGAAAAACTTGAAATATCACATCATTTACGAGTACGAGTTCCACCGTGGCACCAGTGCTGCAGAAACGGCTCGAAGGATTAATGATGTGTATGGCGACGGTGCCGCAAAAGAAAACACAGTGCGTTTTTGGTTCCAACGTTTTCGTTCTGGAAATTTCGACCTGCAGAACAAGCCCCGTGGACGGCCGGAGACCAAAGTTGATAATGAAGAATTGAAGGCTATTGTGGAAGCGGATCCATCGCAAACCACATCCGAGTTAGCTGCAGGCTGCGGTGTTAGTGATAAAACTGTTTTAATCCACTTGAAGCAAATTGGTAAGGTGAAAAAGCTTGAAAGGTGGGTACCTCACGAATTGAGTGAAGCAAATCAACAAACGCGCGTTGACTGCTGCGTTGCATTACTCAACCGGCACAATAATGAAGGGATTTTAAATCGAATCATTACCTGTGATGAAAAGTGGATCCTGTACGATAATCGGAAGCGCTCATCGCAATGGCTGAACCCTGCCGAACCAGCCAAACCATGCCCCAAGCGAAAATTGACTCCAAAAAAGTTACTTGTGAGCGTTTGGTGGACTAGTGCTGGTGTCGTTCACTACAGCTTTCTTAAATCTGGCCAGACGATTACGGCAGATGTCTATTGTCAGCAACTGCAAACCATGATGGAAAAGCTAGCTGCTAAACAACCGAGGCTGATTAATCGCTCTAGGCCACTGCTGCTTCATGATAACGCTAGACCACACACTGCACAACAGACGGCTACCAAATTAGAGGAGCTTCAATTGGAATGTCTAAGACTTCCACCGTACTCTCCGGACCTTGCCCCAACAGATTACAATTTTTTTCGAAATTTGGATAACTTCTTGCAAAGGAAAAAATTCAACTCCGATGGGGCAGTCCAAACAAATTTCAAAGATTTTATTGATTCCCGTCCGAATGGTTTTTTTTAGTAAAGGGATCGATGAACTACCTATGAGATGGCAAAAGTACATAGATAGCAATGGTACATACTTTGATTAAATAAATATATTATAATAAAAAAATTCGGCTTTATGTTCCTCCCATACTAAACGCCAATTTCATATGTAAGGACCTAATACTTGTCGAATTATCAACTGTTTTATGTTATTAAAGTCTAAATGTGTAGTAAAAATCTAGAATAATATAGTAAAGCCTTATTTTATAGTAAAGGCTAGGATGATAGGATGTCCTGACCTACAACTCTCACCTCATCCATGTTCATTCATCTTTTAAATCAAGCTCATTGATTAATATTTTTTTAAAGAAAGATGCGAACACGGAATACGTGTCGCATCAATATTCTTACTATTCTCAAACTAAGCCAAAAGCTTGTGCTATGAAAATAAGGCAAACTTTCTGGTGTCCTGGAACGGGGCTCGAACCTCCAATCACCAGATCACTAGGCGAGCGTCATTACCACTACACCAACAAGCTACTCAACTATCTTGTTGATTAAGGTTCTTACATGACCATCTTCCAGTATCTGCGATTTTTTGTAATAAATTCGTTAAATTGGATTATGTAAATTTGATTCCGATTAATCAAAAAAGCACAATTATATTTCTTATGTTTATAGCGTTTGCTTTATGGTTAGACATAATAATTTATTTAAAAAAATAAATTCAATCAGTTAAGACAAAAAAAAATACTGTACGCTACCGAAGATACATTCATCTTTAAAACAAAGTATGTAAACTTGCCAAGTTAATATTTTTTAATTAATAAAAAACCCTTTTTTAATAGGGTAATAGGTCACGTTGATCATGCCAAAATCTAGGATTTACCGAGTTCAATGATAAATTATCCTCTTATAAGTTCTAAACGTTGAGAAAAGTGTCAAATACTGAGGACCCTACAGAATTTTGGACATAAAATAGACACGCAGAACAGAATACACCAGCCATGCCTCTTAAGAAATGACGTGGCGTTTTCCAACGTTTCATATCACTTTAATATTCAAAATTATAAATAATAAAAATAATAATAAAAGGTCTTTATTTCAGCTTGTTGAGAATAGATTCTCACCTTGCCATATAGATATATATACATATAAGTAAAAATAGAAAACCAACAACAGATATACAAGTAAAATAAGAAATAAAAACATGTCGAAATTAAAAATAGAAAGTAGAAAATAATAATAAAAATAGATAAATACATGAAAAATAACGCAGAACAGTCAATGTTGCATAATTAATGTCCATCTTTTATGCATTGGGAAGTAAAGCCACATAGCAGCTGCTTGAATAATGGAGTTGCTAGACCCCCATATCCTCTTTCTTGCGCTAGCTATCTTCAGTCGTTGGAGAGCAGCAAAGCCATGGACCCTGTGTTCTGCGAACATATGAGATGCACTGCAACGCCAGGGTAGACCTGAAGGCATTATTATATTGCACTCTCATAGAGTTATAGGACAGTAGAGTGTGTCTGCACCACAGCTCACTTGTGAATAGATTCGTGCAATAAGTAACGAAAAGATATCTTTTCACTTCGTTACTGCATCTAGAAAACTTCCTGGCTAGCATATTGGACCTTACACTAATAGCTCTTCTCCGTCTTTCGATATCCTTAATGTCAAATAAGTTGTCGCATATAATGTAACCAAGATATTTAATGTTGCTACTGGATCCTAGAATTTGGCCCGCCAGAGACACGGGGAGGACGTTGTCAGGAGGCGAGTCACTTCAAAAATAATAAGTGCCGATTTCTTGGCTTCTAATCGACGAGCCAAATATATTTCTATCGCATTTCTATTAGTTTTTATTTTGTCAGTTACTGCCCAATGTCGCATACATAGTGTTGGTTTCAGAACTCCGTTAGGTGCCGCTGGTGTTGCCTCAGATGACAAATTTCTACTGGCGATAACTGCGACCTCCTGTAATACGCTTGTTTAAAGGATGTAAAGCCGCAGAGCCGGCTGAATAGCACCGCTGCGTACAAAGTCAGTCCCTTTTTACTCCTTATTGCGCTAGCAGCGCGCAGCTACGGTGCTTACAGTGTGTTCACAGCGTAACGGCTGGCGTAACGACGCCTAACGACCGCTATCGGCGTTGGCTAGCCGTTACTGGACGCTAACGGAAATCGCCGGTCAGGTGTAAGTCGCGGGAGACTCGATTATGATGGTTCAACTATTGTGCCGAAGGTGTTATTTGCTTTTGAACTACGTTAACGGTCTCTTACTTGCCGCTGCGTTAGGAGTTGGACTATATCTTTTATTGTGCTCCGGCGTTCTGTAGATGTTTCATCGGTTGTTGGAAGGCTAATGTTACATTACAATACATCATTTAGAATGTGCATAATTTTTTTTATAAACACGTGCGCTAGAGCTTAGGCTATGGTGATGTTGGATGTCATTGTCACTTTTTAATTATATTTCTAGCCGTTCAACATTTTCAATTGTTTTTATATTTAAAAAATATTGATTATACTATTTGTATACACCTACTTTTTTAATTTGATTAATTACACCAACATGTTTCAGAAAAACCTTTCCATCGTCAGGGTGTTATATAACCGTCAAAATATCAGAATGAAATGTCTTTTGTTTCTTGTTTTTCTAAATTATTTAAAAAAATATTATTTCTGAAGTTCTTGATTACTCGCAATTATTGAAAAAAAAAAGTATTTGCCTAGTAGTTAAATTTAATTGATTATTAATAATATTTTGTTTACTATTACATGCCTTACTAATTTCTAACGATTCTAAATTATTCAATTTCAGACCAAAATTATGTATGTGTAAAATAGAAAGTCCTAAATTTTTATCAAAACCGTGATCATTTTCTAATAAATGATTTGAAAATTCAGAAAAACCATGATTATTCAGACGATGGAAAGGTTTTTCTGAAGCATGTTGGTGTAATTAATCAAATAAAAGAAGTAGATGTATACAAATAATATAATCAATATTTTTTTTAAATGTCAATCTACAATGTTGCTGAATCAATTGAAAAAATGTTTTTTTATTCTTCTTGCGCTAGTAATGATTTTACATGCTGGTGTAGATTAATATGAAATAATTTCATCGTTTGTTTGAATTAATTAGTATTATATAAAAACATTCTTCTCCTTATTCGTACAGCAGTAAGACGATACAGTGACTGTTAACATAACAGGTAAGCTTTGTATCCAGTTCCACTTCTCTGGGGTTGCTTCGTGAACTTCCGATAAGCGTCTCAGGAAAGTGCAATGGAGTGAGCAGGTATGCGGGATGCCGTGCTCCGTTCTTTGAGAAACCTCGCACTTACGCAGGGGTGGCTCCATTAATCTAATTTATGCATTAAAAATGCACCCCGTGGTAGTGGCTTTGGGCACAATTTATACAGATTTATTTTTCCTCCAGAGAGAAAATAAATCAAATTGTTAATTTATAAATAAATCAGATAGATAACTACGTGTTAAAGTTACATCGATACTTAGATCGAGCTGTAGTAAAGATAGAATAAGAGATTTATCATTTGACTTGAAATGTTATTTCACAGGTGTATAGAGAACACATCAATAAAATAAATTCAATGTAATATTAGTTTATAATTTATAGAAATATACTTTGTTTACATCATTTTTTTATTGAAAAAAATCAATATGTTTCAGGGCCCATGGCCCCTTCGTCAGGATACAAATGTATACTAACAAAATTGAATTTAAAAATCGAAGTATAGATAATCAAAGTATTAATATTAGTTTTTTAATGTAACATTACAAAACGATCGTAACTCCCAGGTGGGTTTTGGCTTCCTCAATAGTCTTCCTCCACTCATCTCGGTCTTGTGCCAGCTGTCTCCAGTTCTGAATCTCCAAGGCAGATGTATCTTTGAGGACATTGTCGCTCTATCTTAATTTTGGCCTTTCTAAGCTCCTTCGCACTATTGGTCTCGAATTCAGCAGGGACTTCGGTGCTTGTTGTTCAGCCATTCTCTGCACATGACACAGCCACCGAAGTCTTCCAATTTTTTTCCCATTCCAAATTTATAAAACATTAAAAGATCATCACTCTTGGCACTACAACACTTGGTGGGTCTTGGCCTCCTCAATAATCTTCCTCCACTCATCTCGGACTAGTGCCAGCTCTCTCCAGTTCCGAAGCTCTAAGGCAGAGATATCTTTGAGGACATTATCACTCCATCATAATTTTGGCTTTCCTAAGGTCCTTCGCCCTATTGGCCTTGAGTTCAGCAGGGACTTTGGTGCTTGATGCTCGGACATTCTCTCCACATGACCCAGCCACCGAAGTCTTCTCAGTTTTATAAATTTTGTGACGTTTGTTGTGAGCTCATTGTTGTAACGGCAGACGTTACAACAATGAGCTCTATACTCTGTTTAAAACATTAGAAAATACAGGGTTTAATTCCTTACAAAACTTTATGTTATATCATTTGTCTTTTCCACAATTGTATTGGAAGATAGATAGAATAGTAAATAATAAAGAGAACCGTAAACTGGCAGATTTTTATGTTCTATAAAATAGTTAGTATCATTGGTATTTCGTTTATTTAATATTTAAAAAAAATGAATACACCATGTGCAAGTGAACAGAAAATAATATAAAACTGAATCCACCCAATACTGTGTTATTCACTTTGCAAATGTATAAAAATGCATTTTGGCAAATCGAAATATTATCGGTGTAAGTCCGCAGTATACAAAACGATAAGTAAAGGTCACGGGTCCATCTGCATTTGATCCCCCCGAGAATGGCATCATCAGGTCGTCTCCTCGTTTTATTTCCGAAATGTGAAGCTTCTTGTACCCTCGCACGAGGCCCCACTAAGCTCCACTTAGGCAATGTCGAATCCATATTACATATTATCGATAAGGCAGAAATGTTTTCTGTATAACTAGCAACATAACATCACAATGCGTACATTGTGGGCAGACATTACTCGTATCTGCCGATAGTGGGATGTGGAATGCTTAAAAACTCTCGTCTCGCCCAGGGAATGTGCACCTTTGTATATCGGGTTTATAAAATAGATGGCTTCATTATTTCTTAGTAATTTAATTAGTAATTATTTAATATTCATTAGTGTTTTAAGGACATTTCTGCGCACAAGAGGCGCGCGTTAATGTCCATACAAATGTTATGCAAATGCGTAAAGTATGAAGAAATATCACATAAATATATGAAAATAAAATACACTTGCCTTTAGTTCTACTTATTTAATTATAGTAAGACGCGTTTCGCCTTATGGCGGCATTATCAATCTAAATAATGTAAAATAGTAGAATTAAAAACAAGTCCTTTTTTTAATATGAGTGATAATGGAGTTCTATAAACTTACTTTCGAAATAATAAATGTGAAGAAATCTAAATCTAAGTATCTCACAGAGACGACCCCTATTTGTACGGGTAAGTATGTATGGAAGTCTTTTTTGAGCGTTTTTTGATTAATAACAGTCATCATTCCACCCATTATCGACGACACTTTAATTAAGTTTGTAAATTTGTATTATATTGTATTATCAATTATGAATATCTCCTTAGTTATTTACAACTTTTAAACTTGTCTGTGAGACGTACTGTAACAGACCTAATATTTATTTATAGGATCGTAAATAGTTTGATTGATTGACAGATTATTAGTCTGATCGACTTATATGCTCCATCGAGGTCATCAAGACACAGTGTCAGAACTAATGCATTAGCAAACTCTGTAATTCCCAGATTATACTCATTAGGGAATGAGCATGCAGAGGCGGCTGACATTTTTGCTGATAGTATAACTGTTTATAGGACAAAGCTGATACAATTGTTTACATCCCAACAAAATGGAAATGGATAATAAATCTTTCTATTTTACCTTTAACTATTATCATTTCTACCTTTAACTTTATTATTATTTTATCCTTTGTTTTTATGTTTTTCTTATGTTTTTCTGTATTATTATTATTATTATTAACTTTTAACTGTATTTTAATTTTAACTGTCTTATGTTATTTAAAAAAAATATATTCTGTATATTGTAAAAGCCCATAAGGGCGTTAAATAAATAAATAAATAAATAAATAAATAAATTATATGGTATTTATGTACCGCACTTACAATTATTTTATTCAATACAATTATGCTATCGCTATGTTAGAAATTTGTTTCCGGTAATTGTGTTTAAAAAGTTGTTAATCGTTTGTGAAAATTTAAATATACTCAAAAAATGTTTGAAAAAACGTGTTCCAATTATTCGTCAAATATTTAAACAGTGTATAGAAAACGCAGAGCTATTTGTGTTGATAATTCTTGTTATTTTCTCCGAGGGACGCCCTTTTGATGTTTTTGACGATTTTGACCATTCTCTGCAGCTCGCCATTCGGATAATCGTTACAAGAGGATAGCCATTAGCATTCGGTCCATGGGGATGTAGATCGTCTTCTTCATCTCCGAGATTCCAACTCTCCAGTCACTACCAGGTCATCGTCTTATCTGCATGCGATCTCAGATAGACCGCGGAATATCTATCTAGGATTCTCACATTAAACATTTGATTGTTGCAAAATGTGCCACAAAATAGCTGACATTTCCATAATAAATACGTCATTATACTGCGAAAAACATTATTTCAGAGACTCACTTCGTGAGCGTACAACCGAAAGTATTATTTGGAAGCAGATTAGGTTAGGTTAGGTTAGGTTAGATTAAGTGATACATACCGATTTTTGCCAGCAATCTCGGAATCGATAAGTCAGTCACATCCGTGGACACAGTATTACAGTATTAGTACAGGCTAGTTCACGATTCCGATGGTAAAAATAAACATCCTGTGAAGATTACGCACCATTTAAAATTACGACTTTGGTTAAATTTACGTTTCATTATTAGATACCGACCGGTTTCAGAGTTGGTAGAATAAAAGTTAATCCATATTTTGTCGTTGCTTATTCTACCGATACATATGTTCTTAGGTTTTCACGGCCACTCAGAATCTTCAAGTTTGTATTTACTGGGGTATTATGCCGAACACGGGCCGACGTTTCGGATCCCATTGCAGGGTCCATCATCAGGGCTGATGTATTGTCTTGAATGTTGGTGTTGTGGTTAAGTATCGGCTTGCAATACCGTGCCGAAGTCATGATGTGTTGTATATATGATACATCTGTTGTCTGATCACTATCTCTGCGGAGTCTGCGACGAGAATGACTTTGAAGCGCCGGATACCAAGATGTTTTTAATTTGAGACCATCATCTCTATTAATGTTTATCGGATGCTTGTAGATTTCTAGTGCTTTCTTGATAAGACGCGCATGGTGACTCTTAGGCTTTCCAAGGATTTTCGGTTCGAATGCAAAATGATGGCCGGTATCCAGAAAATGCTCAGCCAGTGCTGATTTTTCTGGATGACCGAGTTTGCATGCCCGTTTGTGCTCGTTGACCCTTTTGGAAATGGTACGCGCCGTTTGCCCCACGTATACTTTATCGCAGTCTTGACAATCGAGTCTATACACACCGTCTGTTTCTAGGACTGATGTATTGAGATGATGGACCCCGCAATGGGATCCGAAACGTCGGTCCGAAAGGTCGTAACAACACGGCATAATACCCCAGTAAACACAAACTTGAAGACATATGTTAGGTACTTGAATTATTTATGAATTATCAGAAACAATCCAATTACCTAACATGTGCATCGGTATGTAGAACTTGTGCAGAATTCTTTCAGTTTTTTGTACTTCTTGGGAACTTACAATGTAACAATTTCTTTCAGATATTATTAAAGAGTTTAAACTCTGAAGTCTGAATTCAGGCTCAGAACCTGAATTCTTTCAGTCCTGGAATAGCCCACTCACAAAGTTAAAAGTAGAATGTAGACATTATCCAGGTTGATTTTTTAGCACTTCGGTGTAGAAATCGATGCAGAAATCCAAACATGAATCGGTGAAAGTAGTTGATTAGACGTTGCACTATTTTACGAACGAATTAGTGATTTTTTTTTTACAAAATAGAGAATCCTAAAAATCAGGAATCTCCTTATTTTTATCACACGATGTGTAATTCCATTCCGGTATATTTTTCTGAATAGTATTCGAGAGAGTGTATTGCATGTTTTTCGAATATTTACAAAGTTAAATCTTTTTTGTCATAAGATCGGCCGCGCCCCGCGATTGGCATCCCCTGTAGTGATCCAATCGCTGCTCCCGTTATCTCGGGACAGAGAGATGCCAGACTCAAAAACTAAAAGCTTTTAATATCTTATTTATCTTATTCTATATACAGACTCCCAACATTTCACACCGAGCTTCTCTAAGCAAGAAAAGTGAACAAGTCCGATCGATGCGATGGTCCGAATCGTCGGAGTTATGATTTTATTTTGAAAAATGTCTACAATATTTCTTTGGCTTACTTCTGATTTGTAATATTTGAAGCAGTTACATACATATACCCAGTAAATGTCCAAAATGTAAAAATAATATTTCAATTAAGTTCATTTAATGGTGCAATTAATTACGATTAAAATTGTTATACTTTAGATTCTACTTCTTGTAGGTACTTTTCCACGCTTGTTCTATTAAGTACAGACCTCTATCTAGTTCCAAAAAACACATCATCAAAGATACCAGGCTAAATAACTGAAACAATTGAAAAATCGAATTTTAAAGTTATTCTTTTTTGTACTCGTTTTTAACTTTTTTTATTTTACTCAAAATTTTAGCGGTCAGCTCCGAACGATTCTTAAATGAATAACATTTTTACTCCCTTTATATTAACTCGTGGCGTCTGCTTGTCTTCTTATCTTGTTGTTTGACAAAAAAACTTTGGATCCCTTTTAAACGCCTTTCCCGTGATCTAATCTAGCTGAAACTTTGCAAGCAGACTAGTGGCGACGACCAAGAAGATCTGTCACATTTTCGTTAAAAAAAATTATTAAATTTTTGGATTTTTCAAATTTTTA
Source organism: Agrypnia vestita (assembly GCA_016648135.1). NCBI lineage: Eukaryota > Metazoa > Arthropoda > Insecta > Trichoptera > Phryganeidae > Agrypnia > Agrypnia vestita. Next base: position 4,690 of record JADDOH010014693.1, on the reverse strand, counting down.
ATGGTTTTTTTATACAACTTATTAATTAATAAATAATTCGCGTCTGGTAGACGCGAAACCTGATTAAAGTATAATTTTGGATTTTTGGAAATTTTTTATTACTCCCTTTCGTAGCGTCGCCCGACCGAAGCCCAACGCATAGGTTAAGCGAAAAAAAAGTTTCAACTAGGGAATAATCCAAGGTCCCGTTGTTCATACAATGAAAATAAGTATTTCACTATACAATTTAACGTCCTGATAATTTAATCTAATTAATATAATCGTAATCTAAATTAAACAAACCAAACCTAATAACCTAACCTAACCAAACTTCATATATTGCCTATGAAATGTCAAAATATGCAGTGCATTTTTCGGAACTTTAAAGTGTAATATCTTATTTAATACTTACTATTTAAAGGTAAATTATCTTTCATTCTGTCATTAGCACATTCAATAATATATTGAAATACTCACTTTCATTGTATATGCAATGGGACCATTATCTTGGATTTAGCCTCAACTAGTACATGAGAAAGGGAGTATAATAAAAACTTGGTTTTTTAATCTGTTTAACCTAATGTAACCAACCTAACTCAAATTTATTTTATTTGATTAATCTGATTGACTATTAAATAATAATCTTTCAGCTGTATGCAATATTTGAAATAAGCTTTACTTAACTAGAAGTGTTGCGAAATAAATATAAATAAAATATGTATCTTTTAATATTCCTATCGCAATTATTTACATATTATTCAGATTTTAATCAAGCATTATTTTCTATTGCATAATTATTAAATATTTGCATATAAACATAAAGCTAATTTCAATGTACTACACATTACACACACCTGTATCCTACTGCCATTTCTGATAAGCTACACGCTACAGTAGTTCAATTCAAAGATGTTAAAAACACAAAACAAAATCACACATATGGAAATAAAAACAAGTGTTTTTTACCTTTTTAATTTTCTGAGACGCGATTTGCCTTGTGAGGGCATTATCAATCTAAATATTTTACATTCAACTACTTGTATTTATATTAAAAGTATTAGAAAGAGATGCCAAATAATTTTAAGAATAAATTAAAGTTTTTGGATTTCTACACGACTTTAAGTAACAATTCTGTTCAAACACTAATGACAAGTAATACATATAAGGATGGGGATAGATTTACAACCTGATGAATATCACATTTATATCAAGTTGTTGAATGTAAAATATTTAGATTGATAATGCCCTCGTAAGTCGTAACGCGTCTCAGAAAATTAAAAGGGTAGAACTTAAAAAAGCAATTGTTTTTATTTCCATATGTGTGATTATGGAGTTCTACAAACTTACCTGTGAAACAATAAAAACAAAACAAGATATTCAACTACCGCCGATGTATTTCTAAAATATACAAGTAGGCAACTATGAGTTATCCTGTAGTTATCGAGTAAAGAGTGATGGTATTCGAGAAGGAGGAAAGTAAGACAACGTGTGAAATACTAGTAGGCAATGAATGAATGAATGAATATGTTCGATAGAAGAGGGAATGTTGAGAAAGATATAGAGAGGAGAGTGACTGCCGGGAATAGGGTGAATGGTGCTCTGAATGCAATAATTTCTGATAGAAATATGTTTATCAAGGCAAACTTAGCGGTACGTAATGGAGTTCTGGTACCGACACTAATGTATGGAAGGGAAGCCTGGAGCTGGCAGAAGAGGAACGAAAGTAGAATGAATGCAGTGGAGATGAGATTCCTTAGACATATGTATGACAAATTCATGTATGATAGAGTAAAGAATGAATATAGGAATGAGTGTAAAGCTGATCGTAGCATAATACATAGAATAAAAATAGGGTCGCTCAGGTGGTTTGGGCATGTTGAGCGAATGAATGAGGAAAGAATGATAAGAAAGATTTATAATGCAAGTGTTGACGGCGCCAGAAAGAGAGGGCGACCACGTAAGACGTGGCATGACCAGATTAACCAGATACTGGAAGATGGTCCTGTTAGAAGCCTCAACAGCCGTCGGGCTTGCGTGCGAAGATGCATGAATGTAGATGAAGCGAAAATTGTATGTCAGGACAGAAGAGTGTGGCGCTCTATCCTCTCTGCCTACCCCCACGGGGAAACGGCGTGACGGTAAGTAAGTAAGCAAGATTAAATTATAACGAAACAAGGTGCGATTAATATTCCTCAGCCCGAAATCCGAAATAATCTTCAACATTTTAAAAGCTTTTCCCCGCCGATATCATCTGCCGATATCGTCGCGCCAGGTCCTGGTGCGGAGCGAGGGGTGGGGGGCAGGGTAGGTCCTCACAGGGGGCCGGTCCCGGTGACCATTCGCTTCCCCATTACGAGGTGTTAATGGCTCCGGGTGACCCGGTTCCCGACTCCGGCCGGGTCTGCCAGACCGACTTGTCTTTATTGACATCAGTAAAGGATAACCCCGGCAATGGTTTGTTGACCACTCACAACATCTCTCAAGAATTTTGGTATTTGTTTAATCGGTTTATGTTTTTCGGGATCCCGTCGCATCGGAATTGTGTTAAGTGTCCAATCTCTGCCATCTTTCAGAAGTGTGCGGGGGTTTTGATAAAACAAAAACAAAAAAAATAGATTTTTGCATCTCGGGACTTATTTAAAGTAATTCATTTAATTCAAACACATAGGCGTCTGATTGACAGTGGCATGCTTATTAGTGGCATGTGTGTACGCATATTGCTAGAAATGAGCATGCCACCTAGTGACATGCTCAAAAATCAACCGCCGGTTGATTTATAAGCATGCCACTGTCATTCACCATAGAGAAGGGGTATCTTTGGAGCATGTGTGAACAGACTTGCTTACTTATGTCATTCGCGGGCTTCGCGGCTAGTATTATCGATGCGATCTTCTCAGTCCGCGACAGATGAAACAAATATGGCGCGTTGGGGAGATGATAAAACTTTGTGACTTATTATAGGAATCACGTGTCTTATTATAGGAATGTCTGTGACTTATTATAGGAATGTCTGTGGAATACTCGGTCACCGTTGTGTAAAAATAATATAGTGAGAAATAATGTTTACGAAACTTTATTAATAGGCAAACTCAAATCAAAAATCTGCGGATCGAAACTCGGGAATTGTTTTGATTTATTGGTTCACTTGAATTTTCTATTTCAGTTTGCAAAGTATCCATTTTGAGAGAGCATGCCACTAATAAGCATGTGTGTTTGATTGTTAGCTTTAGGCGTGCTTATTTATGAGCATGCCACTAATAAGCATGCCAGTAATGAGCAAGTGTGTACAGTTGTTAGGGCATGCTCATTAGCATGCGAGTAAAGAAACATGTGTATCTGTACTTTTAGGCCTGAAATTGTACAATATAATGCTGGAAAGGGTATCACAAATAAACAATCCGAAAAATGTAAAAACATCAATTAAAATTTTGGGTAAAAGAGATGGGTCGACCAGTTATTGGGAAACTCACCCAAATAAATTGAGAAATAGAAAAATTTAGATTGTATTAGGGTAATTTACATGTGCCTGAGTGTAGGCGATGATAAATCTTTTTTTAACTTATTTGTATAAAATGTATTTTGTATAAAATGAGCTACCTATAAGTTATAATTGTAAACTTTGTCTCTCTCAACACAGAGCTCTCTAGTGAGACAGGCATAGTATAGTTTAACCTCACAAATGTAAAAGTAAAGCAATGAAATAAATTTAAAAACAACACCGTGACGAAATGCTTTATTACATCAGCATAAAAACTGGAGTAATCCTGATGGAGGGATGTTGACAATATTAAAAGCAACAGTAATACACATGGAACATGTGTGAACCATAAAAGATTCATGGACCAGACGGTAGGTCTCACACCAGGATAAAAAAGTAACTTATAATCTATTAATCTTTTGCACACATCATGGGAGTGCGTCAAGCAGATACCAAAAACCTATTGCTGTGAGAAAATTCAATGGCCTCTTAAAAACAAACCGACTTGAAAAATAATTCCCAAGAGTCCATTAAAATACATTGGTATGTAAAAAAAAATATTCCTTGTAGAATCACTCTTAAGAGAACAATTACAAAAAGAATTAACGGAATAATCCAAGACTATGGTCCCGTTGTTCATACAATGAAAATAAGTATTTCACTATATAATTTAACGTCCTGTTAATTTAATCTAACTAAAATAATTGTAATCTAAATTAAACAAACCAAACCTAATAACCTAACCTAACCTCATATATTGCCTATGAAATGTCAAAATATGCAGCATTTTTCGAAACTTTAAAGTGTAATATCTTATTTAATACTTACTATTTAAAAGTAAATTATCTTTCATTTTGTTATTAGCACATTCAATAATATAGTGAAATACTCATTTTCGTTGTATATGCAATGGGACCATTGTCTTGGATTTAGCCGAATTAACTATTCATGAGTCATCATCACTATTGACTGTACAACCCTCATAGTCATTTTTAAGAATTTTCCTCAATTGATCACACGCCATTTCTCTCCATTCCTGGATTTCTAAGACAGTACATATTATATCTTAGACATTATCATTCCACCTTAGCTTTGAAATTTCCATCCTTTTGTATCCTGTTGGATTTATGTTTAGCAATGACATCTGTGATTGCTTTTCAATCTTCATCTTAATTGGATTGATTACCGAAATCTTGCTTTAATAATCGTCGAAACGCTCTTTTCAATGAGTAC
>JADDOH010014692.1:0-59351 GCA_016648135.1 Agrypnia vestita | reverse complement strand
TAAAAAAAAAAAAAAAAAATCAAATAGTGCGATATCAGTGATGTTTCGTAATATTGAAAATTACGTGTAATCAAGAATAATTTACCAGTATTCTCGAAAAAAAAATGTTATCCACAATATGTTTTTCTATATTCAAGCGTTCTATGGGCACCTGAATCATGTTTTTCATGGTAGTGAAATAAAATATTTAAATACATAACTGTGTACTTATGTACGTACCTACATATTCAACTACAAATCTATGCTAAATTTATGCATGTATTTATATATAAATATTATTATATATTGCTTCTATAGTGTTTTATCGTCTCATGAAAACAAAAATGAAAATTATTCTGTTCAAATCTCTTTGACTCGATGAGACAAATACGATTTTATACAAAGGAAATATAAATACCTACGAGGATGTACAAATATAACTAGTTTTTGAACGAGTCTGTAAAGTTTCCTAGAAAGTTTGTAAAAGAAAACAATAACTGTTAAAAATATTTTCAGATTTCCAATAGTATTCAACTTCTATGTATATAACGTCAACCGTAGACGTCAGGTTCTAGTTAACTCCACATAACTCGTCAGATTTTATTTGAGATATTTATGACTTTATAGATATTATAGAAATCATCTACCTAGACTTCGTGCAGAATTCAAAAGATTATATTTTTTACGGTCCAAAATCAAATGATTCAAAATAAAAACTGGTACCATTCGTACTATCATTGAAAGATTTGGCAGATACTTCGTGGTGCAACATTATAATTTCAAATATGTTTTAATATACTTTGTAATTTTTCCGAATTTGCCAACCATATAATTAACACCAATCATTCTTTCGATAGTCACAAATTAAAATTACTCCACTCGGTTCCCCATAGACGATGGATAATGAATAGTTTGGAAACCGTTGAAATCCTAAAAAATTTAAATTCTGGAAACACATTAATAAATAATATCACATTTCAGTCCACTTCACCACTCCTAGAGCTGTTCGGCGAAAAAAATACCCTTCCCTGCCGCGCGCCCCCCTGACCTACCCAATTAGATTGATAAATTTTGTATTTAAGTTACTTATTATCTATACCTGATGATGAGAGGGACTGCTCCTCTCGAAACTATAGTTGTAAATTAATAACTCATATTGTGTGTGTATTACAAAGTATATTAAAACATATTTGAAACCATTCGTACTATTTTATTTGCCCATAAAAGAGGATAAGTAATGCACTTAGCACAGTCGGGAGTAACAACAAAACTTACGACCTTACCAACATTATAGTTCTTCCTTCATTATCTGACTGATCGAGGTCGTTTTTTGTTGCTGTTCTTACCAACTAAGTCTGGACTGCCTTCCCTCTGAAGTTATCAAAAGGATACACCTTTATTCATTCCTCTCATATTCGAAAGACGTGTCCAAGCCACCTCAATCGAGACCTTTCCATTTGTAAAAATGAGAGTTCCATGCCGAGTCTCTCTTATCGCGATACTCTTCTCGGTCCATTAATGCCACTACCACTCCTTCCCCAATGTACATCATTTTTCTCGTCTGGATTCTTGATTTCACTCTCCGTAAGAATACATATTATTGTTGACCATGCATGAAAGTTGGCCACAGCTTTAAAAATAGTCAGATTATTTTTTTCATCACCGCACTATAAAGAAATGCATTCATAAATTCGACCACAAACGCATAACTAACTAACCTAACCTAACCCAACACGATCATTTCTAAATATTTTTAAATCTAAAATAACCTAATCAACAAGTTTAAAAAAAAAATGTAAGAATAAAATTTATAAAATACTGTAATGTTTTTTACGGGTCGATTTTTTGGTCATGGCACTCCAAGAATGTGATGTGTACTGATATACACATTGGTGCGTTAGCGATATCTATGAGAGAAAGAGACAAAGTCACCCTAGACTGTAATGCACGAACACACTTGACTTGATAATGACGCATTGTAGGTACGTGCAGCAAGTACTTCTTTTTAGAGATGCGAACACGGAATACGTGTCACATCAATATTCTTTCTATTTTCAAACTAAGTTAAACGCTTGTGCTATGAAAAAAGGGCTAACTTGCTGGTCTGGAGTGAGGTCCGAACCCGCGACCTTTGGATCACGAGGCGAGAGTCCTAACCACAAGACCAATAAGCTACTCTACTTCTTTGAAGCATGCCTTTTATATATATAAATATTTTTTTATTTTTTATTATTTATTTAAGGAAACAAACAATACAATTCAATACACAATGTGTCTAAACATATTATCTTTATGCGACTAGTAAAGTTTCTGGGGTCAAAGGAAAGGAAAAAAGTAAAAAAAATAATAAAAATTAGGCGTATGTGAAGAAAGTAACTAAAAGAAAATAAATCAAATTAAAACAGAAGATAAATTTACAGAAAGTGTTTAAAAATTTACATAAAAGAAAAGGAAAGAAAGTGAAAACGAAAGTTAAATTAAACTAGAAGATAAATCAATAATACATAAAGTACCAAAAAAGAAATTTTAAGGGTGTTATGAATATGGTTGACACTGCATAAAGCATTATAGGGTGGGAAGGGAAATAGAAAAGAAAATGAAAAATAAGAGGACATGCTTGTGCACACATTTACGTATACATACATATACAATACACACACGTACGTACACACATGTACGCATACATACATACACAATATACACACGTACGTACACATTTATGCTTACATACATACACAATACACACAGTGCGTACACACATTTACGCATACATACATAATACACACACGTACGTACACACATTTACGCATATATACATACACAAAACACATATGTACGTACACACATATACATACATACAAATGCACATACATACATACATATACACAAACATACATACATATGCACATACATACTAGGGATGGGTCGTCGACGTATTTACCGTCGACGAAACGAGACCGTCCATGTCCATCCGTCGACGAGACGATCAACTAGTTGAATTCGTCAACTAGTTGACGCGTCAACTTCGTTACGCGGACGTCGCGGACGTTCTATCTAAACGTCGGGACGATGGTCAACTGTCTACGGTTCAACGTGACACTTCTCGACGGCTCAACCGTTGGCTATTTTTATGACGTTAATTTTTAAAATTTAAAGAAGTTCGAAGGAATATAGTTTCGGGGAAAGTAAAACCGCTACTTGTGCTTATATGTAAAAAGAAATATTTTATTATTTATTTGTTTACGCACATTATAGGCTTTTACATATTGTTTTATATACTTCTTTCTATATATAACAAAGAAAGAAGTAGGTATACACAGCAATATCAGGTGTTAGCAGTAAAATATAAATATAAACTACATATATAAGCAGTCATAGTATTGGGTATAAGCTTAAAAATGTGAGTAAATACAATGGAAGGAAACAATGATTTTGCGTAATAAAGGCACCAGTTATGAGGTGCGGTAAAAAATACTTTACATTTGAGATGTTATATAGAAATTTATTGAAGAATACATCTTTCAAAGTCAGGCTTTCACTTTGTGGTGACATTATTAATAAATAAATGTATCTGTACTATTTGTCAACTTTAGTTTAATGCTCAATCTGAGAAAAGGAACATTGTTCCCGAAACATGTAAAAAATCAATAAAAAGTGGTGTAAACAAAATTATAATAGATTTAATTTTTTATCTATAAAGTTGAAAATAGGGAATTTTTAATAAAAATTAATTATACCTAAATTCAAGATTATATTACATATATAATATTAATGTTGGACTCCTGAATAAGGACCATAGTTAGGTATAGAAAATTTTATTCCCTACAAGTTTGTTTATCATTTATATGCTAAAGTTGAAAAGTAAGGAAATAACACAATAATTAAATTTTAGAATCCCTTTTCAGGTAAATATAAGAAGTCGAGATAGATCGAATAAAATATTGATTTTAGAAAAATATCTAGCCGGCCTGTTAATTAATAATAGTTCAATAAAAAATAAATTAATTAAACAGAATTGTTTTATTTTATACAGCGTAAAATTAGGAATTCACCGAATCGTCGCACGTGACATCACAAAAAATCAAGTAAAAAATAATAGATTATTAAGCCTATCTCGCCCTACGCATGTATTCAAATTTCAAATCTCTAGTCATCGTTCGTGTACACAGATCTGCACTCTATGGTAGTGTACTTTAGAGTTGAAATGAAATTACCTGTCGAGCCGTCTATGACGTCTATGGCATCTACAAGACGACAGCGAGACAGAGAAATAAACGGAGACGTTTTGTCTTGCTCTCGCTCGTTGCTTTGCATTGCGTTAATCTCGAATCGTCCACCGACCACGGCGTCCGCTGTCCACCGTCTACGAATTCAACTAGTCCATGCGTCGACGCGTCGATGCAACATCAACGGTTGATTTCAACTAGTCCGTCCATTCAACGCCCATCCCTAATACATACATACATATACAATACACACACGTACGTACACACATGTACGCATACATACATACACAATATACACACGTACGTACACATTTACGCTTACATACATACACAATACACACACGTGCGTACACACATTTACGCATACATAAACAATACACACACGTGCGTACACACATTTACGCATATATACATACACAAAACACATATGTACGTACACACATATACATATATACAAATGCACATACATACATACATATACACATACATACATACATATGCACATACATACATACATATACACATACATACATACATGTATATATGTATAGAATTCATAAATATTTATCTGGCAGAATATTTTGGAATATTGCTATTTCGGTATCTTGACAATTATTGTTTAACAATATAATGCCGTGAAATTTGTAGTTTGAAGTCTGACGGTTTTTAAATTAATGATTTCAATCAATCAGATAGCTCTAAAACGTAAACCAACATCAAGTTATTCACAATTATTAACAATGAGTTTTCTAATTGATTGAATTCATTAATTTCAAACCAAATTTGAAATTAATGAATTCATTAATTTCAAAAAAAGACAATCAAACAAAAAAAATTTAAAACTTCTAAATTGGCGGCATTACAGTGTTACACGATAAGTGTCAAGATACAGAAATGGTGAAATAGCAATTTTGCTTATTTCAGAACAGGCCAATTATCTACGAGATACGTCTTCTGTTTCGCTTTTTTTTTTTTTCAAAATATTGTTTATGTAACCTCCTTGGTACCTACTCATTGCACACCCCTGACATGAGTATCGGTTATGAACACCGCGCACAGTAGGTAAGTTATTGTTTGAAATAAACATTATATAGGTACTCAAAAGTCGAAGATATTATCCATTTGGTTTTAGTCAATAGAAGTAAGATATATTAAGCTTTTTGATGGTGTCCAAACTATTTTTTTACTAAAATGAATTATAATTGTTTTATTTTTGAATAAATTAAATGTATTAAGTATAGGTAAGTTAATAGAAACAAAATAGAAAATTTTAAGTGAGCAAACTAACAGAATTTGCAGTAGTATTAATAAATTTAAGATAGTCGATTATTTTTATAATATTATTGAATACAAAAGACATCTCACGATTTCATACAGTTACATAAGGCCCAAAAAATGGAGCAATTTTCTTCATTGATTCAACCATAAGTTTGTCAATTTATTAATTTTTTATTTATTTATAAAATAAAATTATTTATAAAATTATTATATATATATCTACAATATTATTTATCTAAATACACATATTTTAATTCTATTTTGTGGATTGCCACTACTCAACTAGGCGTAGCCTGTGCTAGAGTATCTAATTGTATACCTGTTATTTGTTATGGTTTGTCACCACTAATGAAGAAGTTTGTATAATGAATATAACATCTACAAAGTTGTGGTGGGGGAAAGAAAAATATATACATATTTAATTTTCGTGAAACAATGTGTGTAGTATACATATGTAGAAATAATATAAATCTAGTAAAACAAACAAAGTATGAAGTAAAAAAAATAGAGTATGTAGTAGTATGGAAGTGATAGTAACTTAAGGTTGTTTGTTATTGATTAAATAATTTAGTTTGTGTGTTTTTAAAATATATGGAACCTGAGGAATAAATTTTAATGATATATCTTTTCATACAAAAATGTGATAAAAAAACGCAAGCGAAGATATGAGAAAAAATGAAATTTGCTCACTTTGCCTTAAGGCATCGATCCACCCCTGGCTATAATTGCGTTCAATTTGAGCCCCTATCGTATCATAAATTAATAAGTCCCCTGAGCTTATGTCTACAGTTTTATTTAATCTTTATCCTGCATATTGTTGACGAATGGAGTTTTAATGATTAAATTGCATTCCCGGTTGGCTAATATGATTCATCAGTGCCTAGTTATAATAATCATGTGGAAGCTCGAAGTATACAGGGTTATTTGGAAAACATTAAAAACCTCGCAGGACTATATTCCTGCATTGATTATGAGTCGAAAATGTTCATGCAGCCATGACCTAATTATCAATAGTTACGGAGTTTGCGTTTTTTCTTCAATATGGCAAATTAAATATTATAAATAACCAAATCCTTTTTGCAAATATTTTAAATTTGTTTTCAAGTTCCATTCTGTACTCCTGTCTACACTCCGAATTAAAATTTTTAGTATACGTTGTATCCTGATGCAGGAACCATTGGCCCTGAAACCTGTGATAATTCAATACATAGTGGTTATTTATAAGGTGTTTAATTTTTTTATGATTAAAAAATACGGAGTGCGTGTCGCATCAATATTCTTACTATTTTTGCAATAAGCTAAATGCTCGCGCTATGAAAATAGTATTAACGTGCTGGTGTCCTGTGATGCATAACAAACTACTTATTATTTTAATTTAACAATATTTATAAATAAATGCAATGTTGGATTTGAGCATATAATGTGAATTTGATGTGCAGTTATTTTACACCGGTCAAAAAAAGTGATTTATCCTCAGAAAATTTCATATTTTTCTGAAAAAATATCTGACGGAGAATAAGGGCGATTCGGTTTGGCAGACAAACGTTTTCAAGATGTTAACTAGCTGTAACCCGTCAAAAATGATGGTACTTTTAGATGCCGGTTCCTAAAGAATAAGTATATACGTACTTTCTTATAGCCTATAGTTAAAGGTACTATTCTAAACCATGGCGATCGGGCATAACATAAAATGGTTCGCGTCTTTACTAAGTCCTTTATGTACTACAACGATAGCAACATCGCTATCGTTGCCGCCTTCGGGTTTGCTGGCCAGGGGTTCAAACCCCTTCTTCGACTGTTTAATTTCGATTTTTTAGTCGCTAATTCTAACTAAATTACGGACGTTACACGAAATTACGGGTACAGGCAGACAGACGGACGGACAGACAACGAAATTATTATGTTTGATTAAAGCTAGGGTACCGACATCCTTTCTGGGTATCCCCGTTGACCTTATTTCTCGGTGGTACCTGCGTATCTGTCGGATGATTCAGTGTGTACTTAAGCCATGTATTCACTAGGGGACAAATCGCGAAACATTCCGCTCGGCATGTCGCATCAACATCTACGCTCATGTTTCGGGGATAATGACGCGGCCATTTGACGTCCCACACCGGGACTCGCATATCTTGTCGCGGAAATGTCACCCTATGAGCTTATGTTGACAGCTGCGGTATCTCATTTGGCGAAAACGGGGTTCCGCGCAATTCGAAATGTTTTTTTGGGTCGCAATTTCAAATAAACGAGGTTTTAATGTAGTAAATTGAATATTATTAAAAACAAGGTCCTTTTTGCAAATAATTATTGTTTTCCAGAAGTCGCGGAAATATATCGCCCTATGAGGTTATGATGATAGCCGCGTATCTGTTTATGTTAATGAGTTTATCGAAAAGTAAGAGGAGAAAAAAGAGGAAAATGCGAAATTATTTACTGCAAAGAGAAAGAAGGACGGACATTCTATGCGATCTCGATGAGTTCAAGAACGATTTCGTTTCCCCGCATTGTCATCTTGACAGATACAGCGCATGCGTATTCACTTGTAAACATACCACGTGGTACTGACGCTCCGCGGAATGTTGCAGTGAGTACGCTCGGGTACCGTGCGCATGGCAACGTTGCCACGGCACGTAGAAATGCCGCGCTATGTTGTGCGCGAGGTCGCGGAACAGTGCACGACGTTGCAACGTCACGTAGACTCTATGCCGCGCGTGCTGTTGAGGGACAATTTGTCCCCTAGTGAATACATGGCTTTATCTAAGTTACCGACGTATTTGTTGATGCGATTGCACTTTAGGACCGCAGATGTCGGGGTATAGTTACAAATCTACCCGACCGCTCGCCTTGTGGTCGGCGCGACGGGCGACCTACCTAAATATTTTACGTTAGACCCCGACGCGGAGCGCCAGGTCAACCGCTAACATTTTGACCGCGTTCAGTGGGCTGAGGGCCGCGCGGTAATGCTACCCTACGCTGACTGCATAACTGCCTCGTGCTAACTATATAACTTTTACTAAATAGAGGCTGCGAGAACAGCGTAGCGTAGAGTCTCGGTAGCCTGTGGCGTCATCTTGAATTATAGCCGTCTATCGTAAAAAAGGCAGATTTTACGAAAAAGGATTATGCGATTGGTGGAAATCGCAATAATCTGCGGTTTTAACGAAAGATTACTGTAAACCAAGTTGATACAACCGGCGCATAGACATGGATATTGTTACATAAACAATTATGCATTTTTATTCGTCATTGTTTTGAGCCTCTTCATTGTTTGTGCCATCTAATAGCGTTAGTAACGGACATTGTTACATAGAAAATTATGCATTTTTTTCTTTTTACACCCGATTATTTTATACCTTTTCATTTTTTGCACCACCTGGTTGTGTTAGTGACGGACATTGTTACACATGCAATAATATATTTTGATTGTACACTTCGTGATTGTTGACCTGCTGAATATTATATAAAATAAGTACAAATATTATTTAAAAATCTAATAATTTCTTCGTGCAGTGTTCAAATATTAAATTATAGCCAATATTGCTGTAATGTAGAAATATTGACATTTGACAATTTCTTCACATTTTTTAAAGCAATTTTACCTAAAGAGCTTTCCGTCTATTTTGTGCTGGGGTAACAATCTTCTCCTTTTCGTGCCCTATCCGTTCAACGAACGATGGCCGTAGGTAGGTTTGCCCTACGTCCCGTATATACGGGACTGTCACCGTATTTGACCATCGCGTCCCGTATTACTACATGTCCCGTATTTGTCCCGGTTTTCCCGACATTTTCAATAAAATACGGAAATCGCCCGAGCTGAATGACCATTGAATCCTTATCGATTTGTCATTATAATTTTAAAATGATATGTACCCAGTTCTATGATTATTTTATAAAAGAAAACGAAATCATTGCTAAAGTAAAATCAATTGCAAAAGATGACTGATCGAAAAAAATAAATTAATGTTTATTTAAGTTAAAAATTGTACTATTATTACTTGGAATAAAAACTTTTTTTTTTTTTTTCATTTGATTTCTTAAACATTATATTAATGTTAGAAAGATGTTGAAAATTATTAGACTAGAAATTTTTTTAGGATGTGCGGCGGAGTGAGAGGTGTGTGAGGGACGTGGGTCTAGTTCCCGCTTCACATTCAAAAAAATTCTTCTAGTCTAATAGTTGAAACGCAGCGTTTCGGTGTTAAATTGCGTTTTGGGCATCGAAAATGTTAAAACGTCCCTTATCGGTTCCTGGAAGTTATAGCGAAGCATCTATTCACACACAACCTGGAGTGAATTCCTAATTAATTAATTGAAGGTGGCTTCGTAGCTCCCTTTAGGCTTTTGTATCATATCAAGCTTTGATCGAAAATAGGCTGGTAGAGGTTCCAAGTTGGAATATGGCAGTTTCTTGTTGGAACTTCCAACAACAAAACTGCCATATCCAAATGACTTCGTGTATTGGGACCTCACTAAAATATCAAAAGGTCGACACTACGCCGCTATTCAGCCACTTATCCCATCTCGAGCCTGGTTTCACAGGATCAGATTGAGCAAGAGGGAGACTTCAATGGTTTGCCGAATGCGTCTGGGTCATTGCTCTATCCGCTTACACCTTGCAAAAATTCATGTTCTTAACTCCTCAATCTGTGAGTGTGGACAAGAGGAGGAGGATTTGAACCACTTGTTTTTCAATTGCATTTTAAATGTCGGTACTCAGTCCCTACTCCAGGATCTTGCAGATCTTAATGTCCCTTTCCCTACAAATATCCAGCTCTTGCTTACAGACTGCCGACGGGAAGTATTGAAAGTGTTACTACGATTTTTAGAGAGTAATTGCATTGAGCTGTAATGTTTATGTCGATGACCTATTGACTAGTTTTTGGCAATAACATCCTTTTACTGGGTGACAAGCCATTAAATTTAAAAAAAAAAAAAAAAAGTGCTCGATGCGTGAGTTTCATGGTCCAATATTCCCGACATCTTTTAGTGCAACTAATATCCGGAGGATCGTTGATCCTGTCATCATCTTGAGTAAGTCATTCACATTACTATTATTATAACGCCCACTCCAGTAAATACTTATTTAGAATAGAATTAAAACAACAGAATGCCAATTAAATAAAGAAATTCGCATTTCCCAATACGAACTTATTTTGCATGTAAGAACAAGAACAATATTATTATCAACAAAAATATTATAATGGAATGATACAACAAAAAATAAATCGCTTATCTGAGCGCCGAGGCGCGTGGACTGCAACGACAACGGAACTGAACGCGCCAAGCGCCACGATCGAACTGCGATCTGGAAGAATCGAATCATTATAAATTGCGCCGAATCGAATCATTATAAAGTTCAGTCGAGTTTGTTTTGACAGCGATTGAAAACCTTAGATCATGGCGAATAGATTGCGAACTGTGAATCCAAGCGGTAGACATGGATTCACAATTCGCAACGAATATAAATTATGTAGTTAAACAGTTACTTACTTACTTACTTACTTACGTAGGCAGAGTGGATAGAGCGCCATATTCTTCTGTCCTGACATACAACTTTCGCTTCGTCTACATTCATACATCTTCGCATGCAAGCTCGACGGTTGTTCAGGCTTCTAACAGGACCATCTTCCAGTATCTGGTTAATCTGGTCATGCCACGTCTTCCGTGGTCGCCCTCTCTTTCTGGCGCCGTCAACACTTACATCATTTATTTTTCTTACCATTCTTTCCTCGTCCATTCGCTCAACATGCCCAAACCACCACCAGCGACCCTATTTTTATTATCTGTATTATGCTACGATCAGCTTTACATTCATTCCTAATATCTTCATTTTTTACTCTATCATACATAGTTAAACAGTTAAGGTTATTATTGCGGTCGTTGGACATATTTATGTGTTAAATAAAAGGGATATTTTATACAAACCGTATATTTTACCGAGAAGAAAATCTCGACGTGTCGCTGAAGTCTTATTCAGCATCATCAGGAGAGTGTCCTGTCACGGCGGAGGTGTCTTCCGAACTGATATAAATTAGTACTAATTACAAAATAGAGATCCAGCTAATGTTTGTGTCCAAGGGTGTTAAATAAGAGTTTTGATTGTCTCCAAGTGTAAAATTTGGGTCTCCATCGGTAACAATGTGAAATTAGTCTAATCATTCATTCAACATTATTGAATTATTACTATATTATATTTCATACAAATAGTTATTCATATTAAAAACCAAGCAACGGTAAATTGTATCAATTTTATAAAGAACAATTGTTGCCATAAGTGTTTTTCGTATGCTTATTCGCGAATACAGATATTATTCGGACATCCCTAGTATACACGAATGTGCAAATTGTGATTTCTTTACGACGCTTTGGATATCCGATTGTAGGTGCATTATTTTGTGAAATTTTACATCCATACATAATGGCTTACAAATTATGGCGAAATTTTGTTTAATACGTACTTAATACGATCATTAATGGATGCCGGTTAAAAGAGAAAGCGGGAAAATCGCCCCGTGGGGCGCGAGATTTATGACGAGTGACGTAAATTTAATAAAAGCGATGACCGATTATTCATTTTTCGTAAATAAAATAAAATGACTGGCTCCGACGAAGTGACGCTCTTTATCTTAAAATCACTGATATATAACATCACAAATTTTTATATTGAGGACTTATTACAAAAAGCAAAATATAATTACCGAGTAATTTTGTCAATTTATCGAATCGAATATACGTAAAAGTCCAGTATTATGCATTTTCGCTTTTTTGTAAGTAAATTTGAAAGGAAACTAATAAAGTTTCATAAACACTATTAGGTATTGATAAATACTATCAGGAATCATGTATATTGATATGTATAAATATTATTAGTAATTAGGTATATTGAAATGCAAGGCAACCTCTGTTTCCAAGCATGCAATAGAATATTTAAAAAATATTGATTATTTTATTTGTATATATCTACTTTTATGTTTCGGAAATACCTTTCCATCGTCAGGATATTATATTTATGTCAAAATATCAAAATGAATAATGTCTTTTGTTTTTCTAAATTATTTGAAAATTTAAAAAAATATATTATTACTGAAGTTCTTAAGTTACTCGCAATTATTGGAAATTTTTTTAGAATTGGACTAGTAGTCAAATTAAATTGATTATTAATAATATTTTTTTACTATTGCATGCTTTACTAATTTCTAATGATTCTAAATTATTCAATTTCAGACCAAAATTATTTATGTGTAAAATAAAAAGTCCTAATTTTTTATCAAAACCGTGATCATTTTCTAATAAATGATTTGCAAATTCAGAAAAACCATGATTATTCAGACATCTTAAATGTTCTTTAACTCTTACATTGAAATTTCGAGCGGTTTTTCCAATATAAAACGCTGATAACAATATAAAAGTTGATATATACAAATAAAATAATAAATATTTTTTAAAATGTCAATCTACAATGTTGCTCAATCAATTGAAAAAAAAAATATATTTTTGGAAGTAATATTATATATATTATATATAATTTATAATATTATTTAGTAGCAAAAATATGACACTATAAAAGATGTATGTTTTATACAGTAGCCGGCAAACATCTTGAAATTTTTCGGCGTAGTGGGGGGAAGTTTGCGCATGTACCATTCCACCAAAGAGACCCAAATTTTGTCTTCTGCGCATTCCCCCACTACGCCAAAGAATTTCAAGAAGTTTGCCGGCAACTGTACCTTCAATCAATCATAAGATTCAAAACTTGGAGAATTAAATTGTTGCCATATTGCCATTTGTATTGAAGCGAGGCTATCGGGAAATCCAGATTAGATAAAAGTCCCACGACTTCTGGGAAGACATATATGTCATTTTACAAGGAACGCATTTTTCCACGAGATATTAGGTCCTTACATATGAAATTGGCGTTTAGTATGGGAGGAACATAAAGCCGATTTTTTTTTATTATAATATATTTATTTAATCAAAGTATGTACCATTGCTATCTATGCACTTTTGCCATCTCATAGGTAGTTCATCGATCCCTTTATTAAAAAAACCATTCGGACGGGAATCAATAAAATCTTTGAAGGCGGTTTGGACTGCCCCATCGGAGTTGAATTTTTCCTTTGCAAGAAGTTATCCAAATTTCGAAAAAAATGGTAATCTGTTGGGGCAAGGTCCGGAGAGTACGGTGGATGTCTTAGACATTCCAATTGAAGCTCCTCTAATTTGGTAGCCGTCTGTTGTGCAGTGTGTGGTCTAGCGTTATCATGAAGCAGCAGTGGCCTAGAGCGATTAACCAGCCTCGGTTGTTTAGCAGCTAGCTTTTCCATCATGGTTTGCAGTTGCTGACAATAGACATCTGCCGTAATCGTCTGGCCAGATTTAAGAAAGCTGTAGTGAACGACACCAGCACTAGTCCACCAAACGCTCACAAGTAACTTTTTTGGAGTCAATTTTCGCTTGGGGCATGGTTTGGCTGGTTCGGCAGGGTTCAGCCATTGCGATGAGCGCTTCCGATTATCGTACAGGATCCACTTTTCATCACAGGTAATGATTCGATTTAAAATCCCTTCATTATTGTGCCGGTTGAGTAATGCAACGCAGCAGTCAACGCGCGTTTGTTGATTTGCTTCACTCAATTCGTGAGGTACCCACCTTTCAAGCTTTTTCACCTTACCAATTTGCTTCAAGTGGATTAAAACAGTTTTATCACTAACACCGCAGCCTGCAGCTAACTCGGATGTGGTTTGCGATGGATCCGCTTCCACAATAGCCTTCAATTCTTCATTATCAACTTTGGTCTCCGGCCGTCCACGGGGCTTGTTCTGCAGGTCGAAATTTCCAGAACGAAAACGTTGGAACCAAAAACGCACTGTGTTTTCTTTTGCGGCACCGTCGCCATACACATCATTAATCCTTCGACCCGTTTCTGCAGCACTGGTGCCACGGTGGAACTCGTACTCGTAAATAACGCGATATTTCAAGTTTTTCATTTTGTAAACTGAGTGACGCAAAGAAAAAAACAATTGAGGAAAAAACAAATGAATGATAATTTTCAAAACACAAATACATGAGTAAATAGCTGTATAAATTTGGATTTGGAATTCCTAACCAAAGAAAAGATATTTGAGATCAAATTTGCCAGTACGGCAAAACGCCAATTTCATATGTAAGGACCTAATATTTTAAATATAACTTTAAATAATCAGTTAAATCTATCTTTTAGTCCTACTTTAAATATGTTCCCCTTAGGCAACAATACTACCCGCCCCCTCTCCCTACCAATCACCACTATTAGTAGGTACTCTGTCCTGTCACACTATTTTGTAATTAGTATATAAGTCCAGAGTTTATATATTTATAAAAAGTATTGCTATGACTCTTAGCGAAAACCGGTTGGTATCAATACGAAAAAAATGTGGTGTTAAAAAAGATTATTATTTTACCTATTTAATTAAATCTAAATTAATCAAGAAGTATCAAAGCATAGTTACAAAGCCAGATGTAAATTCTATTTTTATTATATTCATCTGTGTTCACCTTACTTACTAACAAGTATTACGATGTTCTAAATTTGTATAACAAAGGAAGGAATCCCGGGGATTTACAATATTCCGGGATCAATACGATGATACCTACCAAAACTTTCATGGGATACATTTTGGATTAATTTCAGCTATTCAGATCAGATAAAGACTAATTTATAATGTTTTTATAATACTTAAATTGTTTCATATTTAACATTCCGTATTTCCTTAAACATCTTTGATATTTTTTTGAGTTATTTCTGCACTTTTTATTCATACTATAAAAAAACTCAATATGGCTCTAAAAGATAAACACCTTATTAATAGTTGTAATATTTGTAAGTTAGAAAAATTATTTTTTAAATAAAATAACACTTCATTTTTACCGTCATAAATTTTTATTTAAGAAAATCTACATGTTTCGGGAGCTGTGCTCCTTTCCTCAGGACAAGAAATCTTAGAATTAATAAAATATAATTGAGTACATTTCTACTCTCGAGGTAAAAATGAATAATTTAAAACGTAGTACATTTCTTGTCCCGAAGAAGGAAGCATTGCTCTTGAAACATGTAACAATTTTTTTAAACAATTAAAACGCAGTGGAACCAAATATTTCCGTTAGTTCATCAACTTTCCTAATTTCGAATTTTCGTCCGTCCGTCAGTCCAACGTGACGTATCAGCAACGAACGTAATCCGTCCGTAACTTGCTGCAATTACAACAACAGAGATGACCAGCAACGACCATTCACCAAAAATGACGTCATTAAAGTGTTGCTTCCGTAAATAAACGTAGGATTTAAGTCGACGAAATTAGTTTGTACGTTAATCTTTAAAAAACAAATGCTTTTCTATTCATTAATTTTCAGCTCCAAAATCCTGCAATTATTATGTCCCGCGATTTTTCACGGGATCACGGCTAGTGTATATTAGGGATGGGTCGTCGACGTATTTACCGTCGACGAAACGAGACCGTCCACGTCCATCCATCGACGAGACGATCAACTAGTTGAATTCGTCAACTAGTTGACGCGTCAACTTCGTTACGGGGACGTCGCGGACGTTCTATCTAAACATCGGGACGATGGTCAACTGTCTACGGTTCGACGCGACGCTGCTCGATGGCTCAATCGTTGGCTATTTTTATTACGTTAATTTTTAAAATTTAAAGAAGTTCGTAGGAATATAGTTTCCGGGATAGTAAAACCGCTACTTGTACTCATATGTAAAAAGTAATATTTTATTATTTATTTGTTTACGCACATTATAGTCTTTTACATATTGTTTTATATACTTCTTTCTATATATAATAAAGAAAGAAGTAGGTATATCAGATGTAAGCAGTAAAATATTAGTTCAATAAAAAATAAAATAATTAAACAGAATTGTTTTATTTTATACAGCGCAAAATTGGGAATTCACCGAAACGTCGCACGTGCACATCGCACAAATCAAGTAAAAAATAATAGATAATAGCTTATTAAGCCTATCTCGCCCTACGCATGCATTCAAATTTCAAGTCTCTGTCAGTTAATTTCAAGTCTCTGTCAAGTCTCAATAGTTCATGTACACAGATCTGCACTCTATGATCTACAAGTCGACAGCGAGAGATGAGAGAGAAATAAACGGAGACGTTTTGTCTTGCTCTCGCTCGTTGCTTTGTATTACGTTGAATCTTGAATCGTCCACCGACCACGGCGTCCGCCATCCACCGTCTACGAATTCAACTAGTCCATGCGATGAACGTAAACCGTCGACGCGTCGATGCAACGTTAACGGTTGATTTCAACTAGTCCGTCCATTCAACGCCCATCCCTAGTGTATATATACTGGTGGTCTGTGATTCTGTCTCAATATCTTATACTCCTAACAATTCCACATTCCAATTCGCAATGTGTCAAAAAAAATTTTTTGATCAAATCTTTTGTTTCAAACTCAAAGAGTGACCATTTTCGAATCTGGAATTAAAAATAAATGCGCCACTGTGGTATAATCACTTCCTGAGTATGATAAGTCTTCCTTGAAATAAGGAAGAAATTGAATACCCGATCTTGTTCAGTAATTATCACTTTATTTATAAACAATCCGCTGCGTGCGACCGTCAGTGCCCGAATGGCGTCGCCCGTTTCCCCCGCTTCCTACCGCATGCATTCATCTCTTTCACACTATCACTACGCACTTCTCATACACCACAGTTTTACTCAATTGTTAAAATGCAAAATGGAACAAAACAGATTCTGGAATCTAAATTAAAAACTGGTTTCTGAGAAACACAAAAATTTTTGGGATCAGCAAATTATCAGCTCGTGCCAGGAGCGATTTGCAACTTGCGCTAACCCAAATTGAATTTCTGAGGAATGGTTTAATTCAAATATTATGTAAAACGGTGGTCAAAAGTTTAGGGTATCTTCGATGCTCGTTGCATGCCGGCAGACTGGTGAATATAAAATAAGGCCTCGTGGCCGATAACTGTTTTTGTTTTTGGTTCCTAGACGTCGCGCTACAGCAAGTTACTGAATTTTAACTGATTGATGAAAAACGACAAAATAAATCATTTTCAAAAGGTCCGCGACGAAAATTTCACAAAATGTAACAAAAGGCCCGCGCGAAAATAGATCCAACGAAAAAAATATTATTAATAGATTTTAAGAGCTTTTAGTGGATTACTTAATTGATAATAAGTAATTACTTAATACCAAGAAAACTCAAAAAGATTTAAAAATGCTATAATAGTAATTATCATCAATAAATTTACATTTATCATCAAACATAATGTTTTCGTTGTCGTCCGTCCGTCTGTCTGTCTGTCTGTCCGTCCATAATTTCGTTCGAATTCATTCGGCTATAAAAAAAATTAACGGCCGGTGATGGGGCCAGCAAATCCGAACCGCCGCTCAACGCATGTTGCTACCGCCGTCTCTCCGTGGTGCGTAAAAAATATACAAACTATAAATGTATACTAGGTCTTAGCAAAGACGCGAACCAATGTTCCGTCAATATTGACGGGTCGCAGCAAGTTAATATTAATTCTAAAATCAATTCTTTTTTAATCGTTTTGGAAAATGACGTGTCATACACGACTCGTGCGCGGCAAAAGTTTTGAAAGCCCGCACTCTTTTTTCAGTTCTCCACAACATTTTTGTGGAATACTTGCATCTTTAAATATTGAAAATTTATGCCAGCGCCACAATACTCCAATTTTCCATCGCCGATCTTCCGCGGCGGAACGCCACTACATTTCTATCAATGTATGCTTATTATCAAACACACTGTGACGATAAAAAACGATGTGAAAAATATAAATTTTTATATTTGAAGGCATTTTTCGAGTTTTGATTTCACATTTTGGTAGATAAATAAATAATAGCATAATTAATACATTTTTAAATATTTTCCATTTATGATAAAGTAAAGAATGCAGATATTCGGAATGAATGTAAAGCTGACCTTAGCATAATTGATAGAATTAAAAAAGGGTCGCTCAGATGGTTTGGGCGTGTTGAGCGAATGAATGAGGAAAGAAAGGTAAGAAACATGTATAATGCAAGTGTTGATGGCGCCAGAAAGAGAGGGTGACCGCGGAAGACGTGGCATGACCATATTAACCAGATACTGGAAGATGGTCCCGTTAGAAGCCTCAACAATCGACGAGATTGCGTGCGAAGATGTACGAATGTGAATGAGGCGAGAGTTGTATGTCAGAGAAGATAATGATCTGCCTACCCCCATGGGGAAACGGCGTGATGGTAAGTAAGTAAGTTAAATATTTTACAATCCATCGATGTTGGAGGTCATTTTCCTGGAATCTCTTATTTTGTACCTTATTCACCTCATTCTGGGAACTCCCTTAGTTATTTTGTCGATCAAGTTATTGATTAAGTCTTCTAGGTAATTAGTGGTAAGCGTGCATCTACCCATTTACCTAATAAGTATGCATAGTTTCCACGAATACTTATTGTAGATTTCTTTAAAACATTAACAAGTAATTTAAATATTCTTCACTAAAATTTCTTCCATTGTTTATATATTCTGTGAAATATCGCGATTCAATTATTTGGGCCAAATAATCATTTTAGGAATGTTCACATTTGCTATAATACTTTATGGTCGATTGTTTTCCAGTAAGTTGGACTGAATAGCAAAGAAGATTTTTTTCACTGTTAGGCAATGGTGCTCATCAGATTTGCAACATTTGCATATCAGGAAGCTGTTGCTTTAAGTAATCGAGTAGATTTTCAACACGAGTGAATGTAAAATTTAGCGTTATTTTCACTCTTACTTTGCCTTAAAAGTAAACATCGAATACTTGCGGTTAAGATCATCCCCGGCCCCCAAATAGTTTATTTTTTATGTTTGTAGGGTTAAATGTGTGGTTGGACATAATTATTAATAAAAAAAAATAATTAAAAAAATGTATAAGCCACAATAATTGTTTTTAAACGTCTACCGGTTTAAATACCACTATAATTTCGTAAGGACACACTGTAAAAATTTCTATAAATTTAATTTAAAAAAAAATCAAGTATTATAATAGGTGTGTGTGTGACCTCAATTGTGGTAGAGGGGTGTAAATTTCAAAGATAAAGTTTATACATTAAATAGTTCCAGTATTTATGAACTATATTGATATGACTATTCAGCATTTTATAAAGTAAAACGGTATGTTGTTTTAAGCTTAGAATAAAAGAAACCAAAGACGGTTAAGCAATAATTTCTCAGAATACGCAAATCAACTATTAGAGATAGGCTGCACTTAAAAAAAACGGCACTGACACTTTAATTTAAATAATTTAGAAATGTTAGAAATTATAAAATCCCTCTGCACTAGATCTTAAATAATTAATAACCAATTAAATGAAACGATTAGACACGTAACATTTGCATTCTTTACAAATTTAATATATGAAAGTTATTGTGCGTCCGTCCTGATAATGATACAACGGTATCGAAAAAAGTATAAAAATAAACAATGTGGTGTTTGCAAAGTTTTTTAGTATTTTGAAATTAATAATAATGAGTTCATTTTACATATTTTGCACATCAAATTTAACCTTTTGTCAAGTAAATTCATCAAATCGTATCGGATAAAGGTTATATGGCGATGATTTTTTTAAAGCCATTAATTTAAGCCGATACATTGATTGTTTTTCCTTTTTCAAAATATTTTATTATACAAAATTACTTCGAGGGAACAGGTAAAAACAGGACTATTGGATCAGAATTCAGAAGACTCCGATGGCGTAATTTGCCTTTGCCCGTGCAAATTCAGGGGTACGAGTTTTACATAAAAATAGTATAGGGTTACGCCTTAATAATTTAGAAGCATTAGATATAATTACGTCAATAAATAATAAAAGTCATATGCTAAATAATCAAATTAACTTATCAAATATCAAATTTTAGAGTTGTTTCCATTATCCCAATAGAATCCCTTCCCTTCTCCACTCCGTAGCTAATACTCTGTCCCGCTCTGATATGCTTTTGGCTCTCTATTTAATTACTAAACTTCTATGCAGTGTGAATGTCTGTACTTAGGTTAGTTTTTATTACACAGTCCTGAAAAAGTTTGGGTGTAACCAAAACCGGTATACATCGTATCAATAAAGTGGCTTAAAACAAAAAATATATATATTATTCAGATTATTATGTCAAGCCACGAGTGATTGCTTTGTTTGAAAATTTATAATCTTTATTTTTTTATTTTTTTATTTATTTTTTATTTTTTAATTTATAAATATTTGACATTTATAAAACCATCTTAATCTAATGAATATAAATCACCTGCTGAAATTATCGCTAAGGCAAATTCAGGATATTACAGGAAATACACCCATGTCATTTCTATAAGAATATGCATTTAATTAATAGATGCACTTTATCACCAAATGAAAATTTACTCTAAAACATCAGTAAATATTAAAATTGTAAAATACCTGTGATTAATACTCAATAAGAAAATAGGGGAAATTCCCAAAATCAAAATTAAATTAGCAACAACCTTTTAAAATTATCCTATGATCATTAAACACTCACTGCTACATAAACAGTATCCAAACAACTATACAAAATTGTGCAAATGTCTTGAGGGTTAAGAAAACAATAAACCAGACTGAAGACGGCCGGGACAGGCTAAAACCGATAGCGGTCAAAAATGTTTTTTTTTAAATTAAATTAAAAAGTGTTTCAATTAAATTCCACCACGAATTAACAATTACAAAATTTCTAAATACATAATAATGTAAAATTTCTTTGACGGTGATGCGAAAAATCAAACAAGTGTGGCCGAAAATTTTTATTTACTAAAATTCGAATTTGAATTACAAAAGTGCGAATTTAGTTTGTAAAAAATTGAATTTCATTTGAAAAGGGATGAATTTGATTTCCAAAATGTTGAATTTTAACAAAAGTCTGTGTAAGGCTCGGTTGTTTCAAGTTCGATCAAAGTAAGCGTAGAGTTTAAACTGAAATTTTACGTTCTCCACCAATCAGAAGATCCGTTTTCGTAAAAATCTATGCTTTTATCGACCGCTTACTTTGATCGAACTTGAAACAACCGGGCCTAAGGCGCAAAGCTTGTATACATGGATCCAGCGATGACGTTTTCGTAATTTCACCAACTTTATTTTCTCTTATTGTGTGCAGTCGAGTGCAAAATTATTATTTACATCAAATTTCGTTTGTACTACATTTAATGGATGGAGCCTCTAATAGGGGAAAATAGGGAGCATTGAGAGACTTATTTACTTTAATCTAATGTGGTGGTGTTTCCGTCGTGGAAATTCATTTATAATTATGAATAAAAACACTTTTTTTTGTTATTTGCCCCTACTTTTTTTTAAAACATCACTACTATAATATACGATTCGGAAACACACGTATTCTTTTTCAGATGAGTTTAGACTCTGCTCAAATAATCCTCAATTAAAGAAGGAAACGGATTTTTCCGAAACATACAGTAGTGATAATAATAGTAAAAATAGCGGAAAAAGTGTTTTTTTCAGCATTACTTTTTATTTTATGTATTGCTTATTTTTTATTATCTGCAGTAGGAAAAAACAAATTAGACATTATTAAAGAGTTTAAACTTATAATGTACAATTTGTTACTTATTAAAGAATTTACGCTACACGTCCGTGTCATTAACGAGCGTTATTCAAACTTAAGCGAGCGTTATTTAAGTTTAAATAACGCTCGTTAATGACACGGACGTGTCGTAACCGGTAACGTAAATTCTTTAATAAGTAAAAAATTGTACATTGTAAGTTTAAACTCTTTAATAATGTCTGAAAGAAATATTGTTACATTGTAAGTGCCCAAGAAATACAAAAAAAAAATACATTTTCACGTAGTCTTTATAAAATCGATTATTATCTACTAATATGAAGACTTAAAGGCTACGGCATAACTTCAGTTGACGGAGTATTCGTGGTTGTGAAAAACATCTCAAGCCTCCCCCAGGGTGAGAGCCTTCAGACAATGGGCGGGGAAGGTTGAAACATATAAAATATTATTGCCATTTTTTTGGCGTTTAAGTTTCTTAGAAAATATGAGGAAATAAAAATAAAAGGAGAAAAATTGTTTTTGCCTGCTTTGCACAACACCAGAGGCAATTTTTATACGCATGGTTTTTACACAGTTTTATAGATATACAACATCGCGAACAATTCTGATATCATAGATATCTGGATAGTGACATCCTACCGTGGGTCGACACCTTCTTTCTTCTCAACAATTTTATTTCGAACTCCAAATCGGATGTGACCTGAAGTATGTCGAAAAATAAGCCTCTCTAGCCTTCTTCATGTGATTGTCCCAAGCCTTCCACTAAAATATGTTTTTTTTTCCTCATATTTAGGATACTAAAAACTCATAAAATAACTAACTTGAGCTTGTGTGTTGGTAAAATTGTAGTTGTGCGTGGAGATGAGTGATATTTGCGTTTTATATTTTATTAGATCATGTCCATCTGTAAGAGACATGAATATCGATGGGCACGCGTGGCGCTGAAGACATAATAAGTGAATTTTTTGAACGCGCTCGAGTTTACTGTGTAGATGAATTTGACAAGCTAAGGCAGGACTGATGGAGATATAGGATGAGAAAGAAATACTTACAATTTAGTCAGCCGATTTATTGCGAGAAATGTTTGTAATAATGGTCGTACAATAATAGGGAGTACGAAAGGTAGTGCTGGTAGAGTCTACGGCGGTCGGCGAAAGAGAGGTGATGTTTGTCAAATTCATCTACACAGTAACTCGTCAGTCGCATCGAGCTCCTGATTGGTCGTTTTGTGTTAACTGAGAAGACGACACGCGCGCCACCTATTTGATTTGTGTAAATAAATCGTGTTGGCAGCCTTGTTAACTTTATTGTTGGTGCTATTATTGGTGCCAATATTATTAACAATTAATAGTTATTTAAACAAATTCTTGTGGTGTCTCAAGACACTTCCCGTCTTAAGGCTCCCTAATTTCCCCTGTCATTTCTATCCGTAGACTTGCTTGCAAATACATATATTACGGCTAAATTTTTATTGCAACATTATATTTGAGGGCGATGCGTTTTCGACTTTATGGTGTATCGTTACATTCCGGCGGCCTGGGCGGTTTTCTCACCCACACGCCCAGTTATTTTGGCCCGTTGGACAGTTATACCACGGTGCGTAAGATGGACATTTAAATAAAAATTTAAAATTAACTAAAAACTTTTTATAAACCACTTGAAATAACGTCAACAGGTTTCGATACCACTGTATTTTCGCCAGGACGGACGCGTGCTAATTATCCGTTACTTACTTTGGTAAATAAGTTAATTTTGAACGGGGGCGTGGCTGTAGTTGTGGTGGGTGCGGGAGATTGACAAGTAGACACTGAAATGGGGAATAGTGGATTATTCGTAAAATTTAACTGTTTATAAATTATATTGGCTTTAGTGTTCAGCCATTTCTTGATTTTTAATATTTCTAAATTATCCAATCAAGGGCCTCTATTATTTGTGTGAAGAATCTCAATATCGTTTCATTTTTAAATGTGTGGCCTGGCTCCAAAAGATGGTTCGAAAATTCCGTAAAAATATAATTATTCTAACATTAACCACAAAGTTAACGCTATAAACACCCAAAATAATGTTTTAATTTTTATTTAATTGTATTTTAAATTGTTATTAAAAAAACGGTTACATGTCTGAGTGCAAGACCTTTCACCACATTTTCCAAAAAACGATTTTGAGTTAAGAGTTCATTTTTTTATACATCGTTAGTTCTACTACGTACCTACCCATATTACCCAACTAACCATTTATTATATTTGTGAGTTTTTTTATATATTTGTGTTATTTTTTTTTACCCAATTAGTATATTTGTGAGACTTTATATTGTTGGTTTTACAGTGAAAAGTAATACATTCGTATTTAGTAAAGTGAGTGGATGAATATGCCTTTTGAAATGTGTTTGTTTTGGTGTGAGAAATATTAAAAAAAAAAGATATTTATGTTGTTATGTTGAAATGCAAAAATATCACTTTTAACTCTTACAGTATTAACGAAAACAAAAAATATTTTGGAAAGGTGGGTTTTGCACTCTCGCATACCACCCCTGCAAAAGTGGCTCACTGTCAAGCATTTTTAATTTTTATAGAAAAATTAAATGATATATATATATTTTATTGATTTGTTATCATTTCGACCGACCTGTATACATGACATTTAATTTGACAGCACAACGAGTTTCGGCATGTGTGCCCAAACGTCACCTAGAAACATAAACACATGCAAAAGTTTATTCTAAAAAAGATGAGACATTAAATGAGACTTACGAACATTCCGTTTTAACTACTGCTGGAGATTCAAATTCATCCAACTGACGAACGGAACACCAATGATCAATGAACTGACA
The DNA here is from genome assembly GCA_016648135.1 of Agrypnia vestita. Classification (NCBI taxonomy): domain Eukaryota; kingdom Metazoa; phylum Arthropoda; class Insecta; order Trichoptera; family Phryganeidae; genus Agrypnia; species Agrypnia vestita. The sequence continues at coordinate 34,459 of JADDOH010014692.1, read as the reverse complement.
TTCCACGCACGATATTGAAGATGTCTCCAAAGAACCTCGAGGGAGGATAACTGCAACGTAACATATTCCCGCAGGATGCCGGCCGATTTGTAATAATAATAATAATAATAACTAATTTAAAACTTTAAGAGATGAAATGGAAGTAATGGTGATCGAGTAAGGTGAGATAGAAGAATCTTCCATTCAGGACAACGGTTCGACTGTTTATGCATTGGGCCATATAGCCAGGAACCGCCAGACTTACGTTATAGTATCAAAACTGAAATATTTTCTCTACATGTACACTATAATAAGTAAGAAGTTTTGGATATTGTGCCATTTGAAGTCGGAGGATTTTGGCAGATAACAGCTTATACAGGTACAAAAAACGAGCAAGTAAAACGTAAAAAACACGGGACAGTAATATATGTATATTCATATTAATCATTGCTAGAAGCTTTTAGCTGGTCATCTTATCCGCCAGACGCTTTGAAGTTCTATAAATAATCATCTCATTTACATTATAGTAACAAATGTTTATTTTTAAGTGAATTTTATATTTTTTATTCGGGCCACTATTCAACAATATTACCTAAGACTTATCTGTTATCTGCCGAAATCCCCCGAACTCAAATGTCACAATATACCTACCTTCTTATGTATTATAGTGTACATATAAGGAAAATAGTGGTAGGCCCTTAGTCTATCAAGTTCATATACAATCTTCTTATAAAATGCCACGCAAGTACCCGCTTGAGCGTGCGAACCACGAAACTAACTCGGCTGTTGTATTGTATATTATGAGCGCGGCAATTCGGAATCTGCCCAAGGTGTAAACAGGTACTTCCCTATAAAATAAGTAATAATTATGTGTATCCGTAATATAGCTATTATGCGTGCACAGTATCCGTGAGTACTATTCCGTACATTACCGTTAACCGCTAGCCCAGGGCCAGATATTGGCAATTACCGAAGATTTCCCTGCGCAGCGAAAGGGAAAGTTTTGCATTTTATTTTTAATTTTTAAATGAATGTATAACATCGCAAGAATATTCTGTCAAAATTTCAAGTCAATCGGAGCAAAATTGACGAAATTATGAACATTTGAGCGATATCAGACTGATTTTCTATACCTGCTCGGGCAGCCAAGAGACACGCTCACCTGAGGACTACCGGACGTGCTATTGTATTAGAAGAGTTTTGCTTAGACAAGGACAAAAAGATGCTGATGATTAAAGCTCTTTGCTGTGTGAACATGGAATCGACGATTATGTGAAAGTATAAAATAAGTGTTGAGTTTTATTTTGAATTTTACAGTGTGCAAAACTTTCACGTTTTCAAAGTCGGTGTTCATCATAACTTCAAAACTACTGCACCGATCCTTCTGAAATTTTGAACACTATTTTGTACATAATTTACGAGGTAACGCTGGAGACTTTTTTTCAAATTTGTTATTAATTTTTATTTTATAATAACAAATTAGTCGATATTTTTCGCAAAAAATCGCGTTTTTCCCTTCAAAGTGTTCCAAAAAATTGAAAAATTGAAATTTCAAAAAACACCTCCCAGCGTTACCTGGTAAAACCTATTATCTAACGAATGAACTTTGATTTTTTGATTTCAGATGATCAAGAACCAAGTTATGATGGACACCGCAATTCTACTTTTTTCCGAGACACGTCCGAATAATTGCTGCCATTGCCGTATTTTTTAATATTTCGTCTTGAAAATTTTACACAATATTCTTCAAATGTCATAGTTTAATATACCATTGGTTTTACTAAAGAAATTTTAACTGTGTCGTCACAAAAAATTCACAAAAACATGCCTTTTTTTGTACGAATTAACCTTACCCCCCCCCTTAAACGTTCACGAAGAGATGTTGGGAAAATATTGCGGTCTAATCAAAAAAAAGTAACTCATATAAACCAAGTTTTTATTATACTCCCTTTCTTTGTAAAATATAACAACAATTAAAGACGAATTAAAACATATAACATAACACTAAACTTACAGTAATTTAATATATTTCTAAAATGTCAGATGTTTTGAGCTTTGATAAGACACTTCATGCTTTGAAGGTTAAATTCTAAAAACATTTGTCAGTCAATTTAGATTTTTGACTTTCGTAGTGAAGTACCTATTATGCATACCGATGGTATAATTCAAATTTAGAAAATATTCCGCGACGTTATCGGGCCGCCGCCGTAATCAAACTTTTCTAATGATTGCAATTTGAAAAAACCAATAAAATTTCTAAAAATCCGAAATTATACAATAATTATTAATTTTTTTTAACGAAAATTTGATAGATCTTCTTGATCGTCGCCACGAGTCTACTTGCCAAGTTTCAGCCCGATTGGAACACGGGAAAAGGGTCAAAAATCGATTCAAAGTTTTTTTTGACAGCAAGCAAGCAGACGCAACGAGTTAATAATATAAAGGGAGTAAAAATATATTCATATGGAGTAAAATAGTTATTAATAGGCTGTTATGTTATTAATACAGAAAAAATGAAAGTAGACGGAATGCGGTGGAAAATCATTGTTCAGGAATGAACAAATTAAGAGAAATGTTGTCTGTAGCGTAGAAAACAGAATAAAGAAAGAAAAGTTGAGATGGATGGTCATATTAAACATACGAGAGAGGAGAAGATGGTAAAAAAATATACGAGGCGATTGTTGAAGGCATCAGGAACAGGGGGTGTCCGCGAAAGAGCAGGCCTGATTAGATAAACCACATATAAACACATTTAATCAAGTTTCAAGTTACTCTTTTTACGTTTTTACACAGCATTTTTATTTACTAAAATGCTATTACGTACACCCAAGTAGTTTTCTGTTACTTCACTTATTTAGTGATAGAATTAGGAAACATTATGAATCATCTTCATCCCCTTGTCCTACTAGGGTCGGGGGCCCAAAGACTCTAAAAGGTGTTTCCATATTCCCTGTCTCGTGCTGTTTCCGTATGAGTTAATCAGTCAAATCTCATCATGTTTTCGTACACTTTTTTGTGGCTTCTCCCAACTTAATCTGGGGCAACCCACCGGTCGTGTGTGGACCGTTTGAGAGACTTCGATAATGCGCAGTTACCATACTCCCGTCACAATATTTTAACAATAATTTTATAATATGGATGGTTTGGTTTTTGATTTGTAGCCAGGGTAAAAAGGGTTGGATTATTTATTTTGTTCCTATGATAGAGAGGATTACCAATTTAGAAAAATCATTTCATTTAAGGTGGTGTTTGAATTGTTAATGCTGTTTTTGTTACGCATCATTGTAAAGTGGACAAAATTAACTTTCCGTCATTATTAAACGGTTGCGTCTAGTTTCTAACAGCATAGCATAGCACAAAATAAAGCAGATGCAAAATATGTACCGACCTTTGTGTTGGGTGTTTCTTCCCACTACTAGAGATTAATGGAAAAGTCAATTACAAAATTAATTTTCCATATTAAACATTGATTAATTAATTATGACGGATTAATTGTTAAATTAGCGAATCTGATAATTGATTCATATATTGTCATCGCGTATTGTCATGTATGCAAAATTTCAGCTCGATTGGACATTGGGAAGCGGGTGAAATATAAGATTCCGTCCAGACAAACAGGTGAAGCTAATATAATATACAAGCAGCAAAATTTAAATAGGCCCTAATTCTGTATTATAACCAAAGTTCTACACGCGAGTAAAGTTTTCTCTAATTTTTCGATTATATTTGTGTGGGGACTATTAAACTCATCTGAGTACTAAATTTTATACGATGAAAATTCACTGTTCACTTTGCACCATTTTTTGCTCTCATAAACAGAACTAATTAGGATGAAACTATCTACAAGTTAATTGAACTTAAAATATGACAATATTCTTATGCAAATTCGTTGCTTCATTCGTTTAGAATCCAATAGGTCAATCATTAATAACACGTTTCCCCTATACGTAGCTTCGTCTCTGGGAGACTTTATCTTAGTTAAATAGTAATCCCGCAGTGGACAAATCCAGTAATTGCGTTCTCAGAACATACATATAAAAATGTAGTTTAAAATATATACTGTTCTATAAAAGGAGTTATAAAATATTGATTTTCTGGCGTATTCTAGTATGTATGTAAAATAATTCGGAAGAATATCATATATATATATATATTAAAAAGAATATTGCGTACCTAATATTCCGCATTAAAAAATATAGAGATGTCATTACCAGCTGCGAAATATATGTTTTCATGAGAAGGATTACAAATGTCTTTAGCATAGTCCCTTCAAATACATACTGATAATGACTGTGTAGATATTCTTACGATGGAATTGGTGAACGTTACACTGTGTAAAGTGATTAATTAAGCTAGCTCATATAGATTGTAAGCCCTGGGCCATTGAACAAAAGACTTCCATACACGTTTCTCATATAAATAGCTTCGTCTCAGTGAGACTTCTATAATTTATTTTAGTTAAACATTAATAAAACGTTGTCAATGTTTGGTCTATTGAAACAGAATTAAAATCTGGTTTAGCATATTTATTTCTGTGTACGGACGAATATTTACAAGTGTGCGGCCGCACACTCGCATGCCTTAGAGGGAACGTAGCACCCGGGTTAGGTTAGGTTAGGTTAGGTTAGGTTAGGTTAGGTTAGGTTAGGTTAGGTTAGGTTAGGTTAGGTTAGGTTAGGTTAGGTTAGGTTAGGTTAGGTTAGGTTAGGTTAGGTTAGGTTAGGTTAGGTTAGGTCAGGTTAGGTTAGGTTAGGTTAGGTTAGGTTAGGTTAGGTTAGGTTAGGTTAGGTTAGGTTAGGTTAGGTTAGGTTAGGTTAGGTTAGGTTAGGTTAGGTTAGGTTAGGTTAGGTTAGGTTAGGTTAGGTTAGGTTAGGTTAGGTTGGCGACGTCATCTCTGTTGATGTCAGACATATTTTGTTTGTGATGTTACGTCAGCGAGGAAATCAACAATTAAATAATACGCGGGATTTTTTGCCCAGTGGAGCACCCGCCCACGCGAAAATTAGAGCCGGCGACACAACAATGGCCCATTATTATACCGGACCAAGTCAACGACCTTTGCCCTCGACGCAGCCGTTTTCATTCCGAAGAAATTGGCTGAAAGCCTCGCGAGGTTCTGAAAAAACGAAAACTGAAAAAAGTTCAACTACCAATCTTCTTAAATCATCCACCGAACCCGGGGTCCAGCGCTCGGATCGAAAAAATCAATAGAATTTCCATCAAAGATAAATGCGTACGTAAAACATTTCTTGCAACATAATTCATATTCATATTTGTAACAAAGAACATTTACAACAATGTAGATAGTCTCTCGGTTAGGGATGGGTCGTCCACGTCCGTCCATCGACGAGACGATCAACTAGTTGAATTCGTCAACTAGTTGACGCATCAACTTCGTTACGCGGACTATCGTTGGCTATTTTTATTACGTTAATTTTTAAAATTTAAAGAAGTTCGAAGGAATATAGTTTCGGGGAAAGTAAAACCGCTACTTGTGCTTATATGTAAAAATAAATATTTTATTATTTACTTGTTTACGCACATTATAGGCTTTTACATATTGTTTTATATACTTCTTTCTATATATAATAAAGAAAGAAGTAGGTATACACAACAATATCAGGTGTAAGCAGTAAAATATAAATATAAACTACATATATAAGCAGTATATAAGTATTGGGTATAAGCATTAAAATATGAGTATAAAAATTAAAAATATAAATAAGTACAAAGCAGTAATGTGTGTATAAAAAAATATATTAGGTACATATCATTACATGTGTACAGGGTTATATGGAAAACATTAATAACCTCGCAGTACTATATTCCTGCCTTGATTATGAGTCGAAAGCTATCATGACCTAATATCAATAGTTATGGAGATATGCGACATCAAAGTTTGAATTTTTTCTATATATCTGACTTATTTTTTGGAAACGTTGGACTATCACTACACTAACTCAAATCAAACTCAAAATGATGAAAACCTTTACATTTATTTATTATTTATAAATTTATACATAATTTAAAAATAGATAACATCTAGATAACATCTGAGATGTTATCTAGAAATTTATTGAAGAATAAATCTTTCAGAGTCAGGCTTTCACTTTGTGGTGACATTATTAATAAATAAATATATCTGTATTATTTGTCAACTTTAGTTTAAGGCTCAATCTGAGAAAAGGAACATTGTTCCCGAAACATGTAAAAAATCAATAAAAAGTGGTGTAAACAAAATTATAATAGATTTATTTTTTTATCTATAAAGTTGAAAACAGATCAACTAGTTGACGAATTCAACTAGTTGATCGTCTCGTCGATGGACGGACGTGGACGACCCATCCCTATTCTCGGTACTCTCAGAGTATTATCGTCTGGTATTTTTTTGACTAGTTATAAATCGTCAAAAATGACTTACATACTTTTACGTGATTGTGTTGAAAATATATGTAATCTATGTTATCTCTTGAGTTTAATAATAATTAAATAATTAACTACTCGAGTTGCGAGAGTATCAGAGGCTCTCATCGATAGGTGAGTAAACTGGATAGTTTAAGATAACAAAACGAAAATATAATTTTATTTTTCAACAAACTTGAGCGTCAACATGTCATTATTGACCCTTTAAGCCATGTATTCACTAGGGGACAAATCGCGAAACATTCCGCTCGGCATGTCGCATCAACATCTACGCTCATGTTTCGGGGACAATGACGCGGCCATTTGACGTGTACACACCGGGACTCGCATATCTTGTCGCGGAAATGTCACCCGATGATCTTATGTTGACAGCTGCGGTATCTCATTTGGCGAAAACGGGGTTCCGCGCAATTCGAAATGTTTTTTTGGGTCGCAATTTCAAATTAACGAGGTTTTACTGTAGTAAATTGAATATTATTAAAAACAAGGTCCTTTTTGCAAATAATTATTGTTTTCCAGACGTCGCGGAAATATATCGCCTTATGAGGTTATGATGATAGCCGCGTATCTGTTTATGTTAATGAGTTTATCGAAAAGTAAGAGGAGAAAAAAGAGGAGAATGCGAAATTATTTACTGCAAAGAGAAAGAAGGACGGACATTCTATGCGATCTTCGATCGATACAGCTCGATGAGTTCAAGAACAATTTCGTTTCCCCACATTGTCATCTTGACAGATACAGCGCATGCGTATTCACTTGTAAACATACCACGTGGTACTGACGCTCCGCGGAATGTTGCAGTGAGTACGCTCGGGTACCGTGCGCATGGCAACGTTGCCACGGAACGTAGAAATGCCGCGCTATGTTGTGCGCGAGGTCGCGGAACAGTGCACGACGTTGCAACGTCACGTAGACTCTATGCCGCGCGTGCTGTTGAGGGACAATTTGTCCCCTAGTGAATACATGGCTTTACAGTACAAAGTGTATATCGAGGGTAGAAAGCCAAAAGGGCATTAGTGATTATTTTGAACTTTACCTACAGGAGAGCAAAATGATATTTTGTCAATATTTCTTTTATTATCAAACGATTTCCATATGTATTTTGGATTAACAAATATGGAAATCGTTTAATAATAAAAGAAACATTGAAGAAATCAGATTAACAGAACTTTATTTTGTTCTCCTGCAAAGTTCGAAGTAATCACTAACGCCCTTTTGGCTTTCTACCATCGATATATATTTTATGAATATTTTTAATATGACATGATTACACAATACACTTTTTATGATAAAGTAATCTAAATATAATTAATAATTACGTTGTCTGTCGGTCCGTAATGTAACCTGCTGGAATTACAACTTTAGATAATTAAAGTGTGACACGGAATAAGTGCGTGGCTCAATATAAACAAAGGTCGTTATTAATTATTATTATATCCTATGATTTTTCGCGGATGTACGGTTAGAAATAATATATATTTTTTTATGAAACTAAGCTTATTAAAATTATTGCAAAATCTGCCAGTTTGTTTACTTACAATTTAGGTTTTAAAAAATATGCCATTCAGTCATATAAGGCCCATCAATTTCATTTTCAAAGTATCGTAGGTTTTAAGTTTTTTATTTTCTATTTTCATTTATTGGTTTTCTTACAGCCATATAATTAATCAATCTTGAAAAAAAACAATAATTGATGTACAGAGTTTTGGGCCAATTACAAGAAAACACATATATACAATCGATAAAAGAATAAGAAAAAACATGTCCAATAGTGAGTTTGTGTGAGTGTGTGTATTTGTGTGTTTATTTATTTATTTATTTTGAATCAAAACAATCTTAAAAATTTTCCACTGAATTTAAAAATTTACTTTAACATACATTAATAGCGAATGGAGAGGGTGGAGGGGAATGTGGGACGGGAGTAGAAGGGAAGATATAATATACAAATTAGTTTGGGTGCGGTAGTGTAGATATTGTTTGTTTTATGTTTCTTATTGTTGCGTTGAAAATGTCAATGTGGTGATAGTTTGTGTTAAATGAATTTGTGGATCTGTACATAAAGGAGTTTTGTTTTGAGTTGGTCTTACAAAAGGGGAGATGAAAAGTAGGTGAATGTCTGTTATTGCGAGTTGGGATGTGGTAAGATATTCGTTGAAGAAGTTCCGGACTATCAACTAGATTGTGTGTTATTTTGAATAGCATCACCGCGTCAGCTATGTTTCTTCGACGAGTTAGGGTCTGCATGTTAAAAAACTTCGCAGAGTCTTCATTGCTTATATGAGATCTAAATGAACGGAGGTCTAGGTATCTTAGGAATCTGTTTTGGACGCTTTCAATTCTATTTTCGTGTACTGCATAACCTGGATTCCACACCTGAGATGCATATTCTAAAATACTACGAACGTATGAGAAATAAAGTGTCTTGAGGGTACTGATATTTTTGAAATGTTTACATGTGCGTATGACAAAACCAAGCATAGATGATGCGTTGGTGACTATATAATCGATATGTTTGTTGAAATTTAATTTACTGTCAAGTATCACCCCAAGGTCTTTGCTTTCGGATTTGGTAGATAATGTTATATTATTAATTGAATATTCATTAGAGAATACCTTTTTATTTCTTGTAAAGCGTACAACGAAGCATTTAGAAACATTTATTTCCAGGCTGTGGGCATTGCAATACGTGTTCAGACGATGTAGGTCATCTTGCAGCCTTCGACAATCTTCTAGTGAGTTTATGGGAGAAAAAATTTTCATATCATCTGCATATAGGATAGTTTTTGAGTTTAGAAAGCAATCACCTATATCATTGATATAAATGTTAAATAGCAATGGTCCCAGCAGACTGCCTTGAGGTACTCCAGATGTTACAACAACAGTGTTAGATTTAAACCCTGCAACCACTACAATTTGACTACGGTTGGAGATATAAGAAGTAAGCCAACGATAAAGATTGCCGTGAATACCTATCTTTAAAAGCTTGTTTGACAGTGTTGAGTGATCAACCCTATCGAACGCTTTACTGTAGTCGGTATAGATAGTGTCCACTTGTATTCTGTTATCTAAGTTATCTTGGAGGTATTCTACGAAAGTCAAAAGATTTGTGGTTGTAGATTTACCACTAATGAAACCGTGTTGATTAATATTCAAGGTAGGCTTAAGAGCTGGATACAGTTGGTCATAGATTATTTTTTCAAAAATTTTGTTAAATATACAAAGTTTGGAGATAGGCCTATAGTTTTTTACATCATTTTTTTTATCATTCTTGAAGATAGGAGATACATATGCAGATTTCCAAATAAGAGGGACAGTGCATTCTGTTAGGGAACGATTGTAAATTAAAGAGAGGGGTAAGGCTAGATTGTGTGCACATCGTTTAATAAAGATTGATGGTATTTCGTCCGGGCCGGCACCTTTGTGAATATCAATTTTTTTAAGATATTTTAGTACAATTTCCTCTGTCACTTCAATACTGCATATATTAGTTATGTGGTTTTCGTGGTTAATTATGGGCGTAATGGTAGGTCTATCATTCGGTGTACTAAAAACTGAGCTAAAATATTCCGAGAATAAGTTTGCTATATCCGTGCCATTATTAGCCTTCCTATCTCCTAAGAACATGCAATTTGGGACACCTTGAGATTTATTACACGTTTTGACATAGCTCCAGAAGTTTTTTGTGTTTAAGTTGATATTAGTTTCAATGTTGTTTAAGTAACGTGATTTGGATTCGCGACATAAATCTTTGTGCCGTTTGCGTAGGAGAGAGAATGTATCATAGTCGGCTTGGTTTTTGAATCTCTTATATTTACAAAAATATTTAAATTTTTCTTTGGTAATCTTGATAAGGGAAGCGTTATACCATGGGGGATATTTCGTATTCCAAGTGAATTTATGAGGAACATAAAGATTAATGAGACTTTTTAAGAAGTTATACAAGTTATCAAGAGCAATTTCTATTTGATGATTAGAGAAAATAGATTCCCAATTAGCTTGTTCAAGAGCGTAGTTGATAGAATCGTAATCTCCACGATTAAAAAGAAGAACTTTCCTTTTTGTATTTATCAGTACAGGGTTTTCCTGGAATGGAACATTAATGGATATGGCTTTATGATGTGTATCTTCCGGAACCAGCGGGTCATCATTACCTACGACTGATGTTAATAAGTTAGACAGAACTAGATCTAAAATGTGGCCACTTGGGTTTGGTTCACCGTTAAATTGAGACAGGTTTAGAAAATGCATACAGTCTATGAAATACTTGCTGTTATGTGTAGAATGATTAATTGCTTCATAATGTGAAGATGATGTAGATTTTATCCATGTAATTTCAGCAAGATTAAAATCACCTAAAATAATAAATGAGTCCGTAGGGTTATTTGATACCACATCTGTTAACATATTGAGGAAATTTTCTATGAGGTATTGATAATGAGTCCCACCAGGGATATATACGCAACATATATGAACAGGATGGCGTGAGCCATTAGAACGAATTGTGACCCAGATGTCTTCAGCGGAGGATTGCCATTCCGGCCGAGCAATGCTGATCAGTTCATGTTTAACAGCTAAAACTACACCACCGCCAAGGCGTTGACCGGTTGAGGCATAGTCGCGATCTCTGCGATAAATGCTGTAACGGGAGTCAAAAAGCTCTTCGTTTCTAATGCCTTTATTGAGCCATGATTCCGTAAGGGCGATTATATCGTAGTCATTTGAATATGTGTTTTGAAGGATTGTTGTTGTTTTGGTACGAAGGCCTCTAACATTCTGGTAATATATGGTTATGGACATGGTGGACGAATAAAATAAATGTTAGTTTGTAAGCGGCTAATTATCCGGTTACAACAGTATAAAGTAATAAATCTAAAAAAAAATAAAAATTAAAAAATAACGTATTCGAGTAGGTATACTAATAGCGGAAAGAGCTATCCACTTTACTAACGGAGTTGATGTTTTGGTTTTGAGTGTAGTGTGTAAGTGTTCATATGTTTGTCGGGATGTCTCTATATAACTAAGTGTGTATTTAAGAGTGCAAAAAATAGTATTAAGGTGGTGTGAGTGTATACTAAATGTAAAAAGTGTGCATTTGCGTTGTAGTATATTAGACATTTCAACAGAAGGGTTGATGTGTGGAGGTATACCTTTACATTTATCAACATAAGAATGAACAGTGTTGATGCGTAAAGGTACACCTTTACATTTATTCAGAATAAACTTTGACGTTTCAAAATGTTTTATCTCTATGGATATGATCTGACACTGACTCGCTGTGTGGATACAAGATTCTTCATCTACATCAAGATGGAAAGGTTTCAGCAGGGAAAGGAGATGATATTTATGTTGTGAAGCGAGTAAATCCTCGCGTGCATTGTGAGTGTGAGTGTCTTGAGGAGACAGTTTATATGGACAACAAATAGTACAGTTAAAACCAAGTGTAAACATGAAATTCATTCCTCTAACTAAGAGACACACAGTAAATGTTATTTGATCTTTTTTATATCCACTTCCCGAAATATCGCGATAGGAGGAGACTCGTCGTTTCGTCGAACGTATATGCGGCAATGTTTCACCCAAACATATTGAAATCCCGCGCTTTTCGCTACGGATTTCACATTGTGTAGCAGCACTTTATTGCCAGGGGTCAGGTGATCGTTCACAAATACCCTGTGAGCATCTCCGGGTATACCTAAATCGCGAGTGGTAATTCCTTTGTTCCTCCTGACTCCTGTAATGATGCTATCCTTTAAGTGTCTTCTGGAAAGTTTTAATATAATTGCCTTTGGTCTTCCTTTGTCGCTGGAGCGTGGAGCCACTCGTGTGCAGAATTCGATGTCCTGTTGGGAAATGTCGATTCCAGCTACTTTTCCAATGTTGATAACAATGTCGTTCAAGAGTTCGCCTTTACGTTCTGGTACACCCGTTATCTCCAGATTGTGAAGGCGCGACCACTGTTCGTTGTCACTAATTTTGTTTTCCATGGCTATGACGTGAGCGCGCATGTCTGAGAGTTCCGCTTCCATTGAGTCCAGCCTTTTAAGTTTCTCGTCATAGGAACATATTTTTGCGTCCATTTCTTCAAATTTGTTATTGAAGAATTGCATGGCAGTTGTTACAGCGGAAAATTCCTTACGAAGTTCACTGATCTCATTTCTTATGTCGCTGAACTGTTGCAGATTTGCGCGTATTGTTTGTATTTCTTTTAGTACTTGAGTCATGGGATCTTTCGTAGATTCGCTTGAGGTAGGTGATCCGGGCTGATTTATGCAATTGAAACATTTAATTGAGTTGCGTCGGTCCTTAGTCATTTTACGGTACATTGATTCAGAAATGCCAATGCATGTAATATGAAATTTATTCCTGCAGTCTAAGCAGGTGGTGAACACTTCATTGTTTTTCAATTCCACTTTACACTTTGAGCAATTCATTGTACTAAAATTAGGCTATTCACACTCAGATACTATCAGATAAATAAAAAATAATTGGAGAGATATTTATCAAACTTTGATTTTTGACAGGTTATTGTTGCAAGTTATTAACTGTTTAGATTTTTTGTGTTATTTCTTTTTTCCGTCCGTGAGTCTTTCTGTCTGTCTCCGTAACTTCGTGTAACGTCCGTAATTTCGTTCGAATTCACGGATAAAAAATGAAATTAAACGGCCAGAGATGGGTCTCGAACCCCGGGTCAGCAAACCCGAAGGCGGCAACGATAGCGATGTCGCCATTGCCGAGCCTGCATTGCACGTCAAAAATACAGTGCATATAGGAATTAGCAAAGACGCGGACCATGTCACGTTCCGCCCAGTACAATCCTCAGGGTTTAGAATAGTACTAAACTGCCGGCAGGGGATATATAAAAAAAAATGTTCAAATATTTTGATAAAAGTCGTTATTAGTATTTCATGGGTGTCGGCTATAAATAAGTAAATACTTATTCTTTAGGATCCGGCATGTAAAAGTACCGCCATTTGTCTACGTGTTATATTTAGATTATGGGCACTTGTTTCGTAGATATTAGTGTAAAGGAGCTCTGATTGATTTTGTGAAGAGATTAAAATCTCGATATCTACACGAAAAATAAAAAAAATGTTTTTCGTGTTCGTTAATTTTTACGTACAATCTACGTAATAAATGTGTCAAAAAGGGTATAAAAGGAAAGGCTACCTGGGATTTATTAAAATTATGAACACCCTTTTGTGAATACCGAATTGGTATTCGATTACCGAAATTCCTAATAAAGGACTATTCGCTACCATCAGTTCAGGCTTCCGGGATTACGGCCACACGGTACCGGATAGTGTTGTACAGCGTATACAATGGATCCTCCAATATATTTTTGATATAAACTATATTTTTATATTTTATGAACACGTTTGTGCTTTCCCTGACGAGTGATCCAGTGATTTATGGTTCTATTAAAACAACAACAATATATACTTACTGTAATTGCGTAATAATGTCTTTAAATAAAAATATATACCTATATAAATTAATTAATTAATTAAGGAAAATAAAAAAATAATCTTAAACAAAACTTTAACCCTTTTTACATTAAACAATTATTCTACACATATTTACACTTGGACTTATGACTAACTCAACTTTCACTAACATTCCACTTGATACTCTATAGATACATAATAACTACCTTATGAAAATAAATACTACTGACGAACTCGAAAAAATATTATAATTGTGTGCTATAACGCCACTCTGGGACAGGCGTAGCCTAGTAGAGTGGCATAATCCACAAATTAAACAAAACAAAAAAATGTGTAAATTATCTTATGTTTTATCTTATGTTCTATTGTTAAATTAGTATTAAGTATCTTATTTGTAAACAAGGATTTTTAAATAAATAAAAATAAAAAAATATATATATATATATTTGGTGTAAAAACAATTGAATTTGGTTAGGGTATAACAATAAAAATACCCCCACCCCCCCCGATCTTCCTTATTAGACCAATCTAATCGACCTTCCAGAGATTCCCCTAGCAACTAAGCCCTTTTCTATGCCCTTAAAATCTTAGTATTTTAATTTATCATCAAACATAATAATTTCGTTTTCTGTCCGTCTGCCTATCTGTCTGTCCCCGTAACGTCGAGTAAGGTTGCTACGGCCGCCTCTCCGTGGACCGCCAAAGAGATTAAGAGATACCTTAAGTATATACTAGGATCTAGCAAAGACGCGAACTAATGTTCCCTCATTTTTGACGGGTTACGGCTAGTATAATATAAAACATACGGACATCCTAAAATATATACGAATAACATTTCAAGCAGATATTATTTAGTTATAATAGGTATATGGTACTCATTTTTAATTCTGTGAGTTTTAATAAGTATTTCATGAATTTTTTCAACAATTTTAATTTTCACATGCTAAATCCTTCAGAAATGTGTTAACTTATTATAACTATTATCTCTTTTAGGCTGAGGCTTAACGATTATTACTTTTTGATAATCACTCTTATTTTAGCCGGTTACACGTGGTACAGTTATTTGTGATTCATATCTGGTTGTACACGGGGCGGGGCAATGAGAGCAAATTTTGGACGGCAGCCATGCGTCCCCGCTCTGCTTTTGCCACGCACGGTTGCATTAAAAAATGCCAACCTTGTGGCGAATGAGCTGGACCGACATAGGAGCTTTTGCTTATAAAACTGTCCTGGGTAAGCGGTAGATCCGCCCTCATTGATTGTATCTATTATTGATAACTGAGATATAAATAAGTGTTGTTTATAAACGTACCACTATAACTTGGCGTGTGAGGGAGGGCGTCCCTGTCGCTTAATAGAAGTTGCCAGGGTGTAAATTTATTACACAATACATAATGTACAGAATGTCCGATTACCGGTGTCGCAGGCTTTAACAGAAATTTGGTCGGGCAGCACTAAATAAACCATGCAGTAATGGCGGTCGTTCTATCAAACTGCCAGACGGTAATATCGGTCCATTATTTGCTTTTTCAGCTTCGCAAAACTTTAATACTTCATTGGCAATTGTTCTTGCACCACACCTGACTGTTTTGGTTGTTTTAGACATAATAATTCAGCGTATATTGGTAATCAAGATGTCACAGCTCATGCTCAAAGACGAGAATGAACTGAATGACAGGGCGAGGGGTTACCACCGTGTGCGGGCGGGGCGGGTTTTAGTTCCAAACTTGCCGCACGTCAAGTTATGTTGGGCAGGCAATGGTACTAGTGGTTTAAAAATCATGTTACCAATCATCGATACATCAGATACAAATCTTAAACAACGGTTAAGAGTGTCACCGGTTAAAATAAAATCACTACTAATAGTAGGAGACCAGAAATATATTTTTACCTTCAATTGGATAAGAAAAAGATATAGGAAACATAAAAAATTGAACGAAGAATGCCGAAAAAATTTTTCACTGACGTGATCAAATATACCTGACCGGACGGCCGAGGAAACCGGACGGCAGAACCGGCCACCGGGCTGTCCGCGGTCCTGGATCGATGAAAGCGAATAGGCCCTAATAACAGAGGACGTCTATTCATCTTAATAAATTGTGATAGGCTTATAAAAGGTTCTTCCAATTCTCCTGCGGGGAATACCGGTGGCACACCTCGTCGGACGGCAGCCGGCATGGGACCCGACAAAATAAATAAAAACTCGTTTCTCCCGTATGTTAATCACCCGGTACACTAGGGGTCTCAAAACACGGCATAAAAGAAAAACAAGTCACGCTTCGGAGGAATATTATATTTTGGACTAATGAACATAAATATGGGTACACATACAATAATACAAAATAAATATTTTATCTATCTAGATAGGAATATTTATTTATTTACATATTATTCATGAAATTTATTGTTTCGGAGGTATGTTTATAGAACTCCGTAATCACACGTATTGAAATAAAACCACTCGTTTTTAAATTCTACATTTTTAATTTTTTGAGACGCATTTCGCCTTCTGAGGGCATTATTAATCTAAATATTTTACGTTCAACAACGTGTATCTGTATGAAAAGTATTGAAAAGAGATGCATATAATTTTAAGAATAATTTTTTTTTAATTCTTACATTTATATTGGATCTTTTTTCAATACTTTTCATATAAATACATGTTGTTGAATGTAAAATCCGCATCCCAAAAAATTAAAAATGTAGAACTTAAAAACAAGAGTTTTTATCTCCATATGTATTATTTATGGCCTAATACAATAAATTGTAAACAAATAAAATTTTATTAACATAAAAACAACGTAAACTAATATATTCAATAGCAAAAACTTCGGGAAAAGGGAACCTTCTTCATTCAATTTTGAATAGAAAATATTCTTTACACTTTTAATGAAATGTCAACAGTTAAGATGACAAGCAACATCAAAGTTTGCATTTTTTCAATATTTCTGACCTATTTTCTTTAAATCGTTGGAGTTTCACGAATGTAACTTTTGTCGAAATTTGAACCAGATTTTTTGCAAGGTTCTAATCATTTTATCTGATTTGTATCAAAGCGAATGAATTTATAATATTCGATATAAATTACTTTCACGATGGTCTAAAAATTCACAAAAAAAAAAAAGGAAATGTTGAACAAAAATGCAAACCTTAATGACGCTTATCTCCGTGTAATGTCGACATTGTACAAAATGTAAATAATTTTTTCTATTCAAAATTGAATCAAGAAAACTCCTATTTTTTGCTACTAGTTACGAGACATCATGTATAAACTTGAGCCATTTAAAGTTTTTCATAACAAATTTTTTGCGCGGTAATTTAAATTCCATTATTTTGTCCATACTTTGTATTATCTTTGGTATGTTGTGAAACAATTCGAGTCCTCTGTACCTTAAACAATTTTTAAAATATTTTTGTTTTTCTTCTGTAGTCTAATAGGTACTGTCGCCACTTCTTGTGTATTTGGACTACAATCAGTGTATAATTTTTAATATATGTCCCACAACAATATATTTCATTCTCTTGATTCTAATTTTAGTTCATTCCATATTTTTATTTTTGTTCTTCTATTGCATTCAATATTATTTTATCATTATCCTTCATACACATATAGGAAATGGTGAATGGTTAGAAAGACGTGGCATTCAGTGAGAGATATGTAAAATAGATATTTGTAAGACCACGTGTGCGGGGCATGATGTAATTACAAGAAACTCGTTTGTCCAGTGAGGTCCATCACGGACCGCCTAAGTTGGAGCCTGGAGTTATTGGGCAGACCTCCTGCGACCACACCCCTCGCCGCAAGTATCCTCGCTACAAGCGGACCTCGGCTCATGTTTGGTCACCTACATATGTATATCTACGAGAATGAGACAAAAATTTTTCACACTTTGGAGTTTATCCGCCTAGAGTTGGTACGACTACGGCCACTTGTGCGAAAATTGATCCCGATCGCGTCATTTGCCCTCCGGCTATTACAGTTATCTCCACCACACAAGACAAGATTCATCAAGCTCGAGAGAAGCTTCTAGCGAATAGGCGAGTTACCCACGGTATGGTAGCGACTGTTCGGACATCAGTCATGGTTCTGCATATAAAATCTGACGGCCACTCAACTACTTTGTAAGGTCGTTAATATCACAGACATAGGGCTTGTTCAGACACGCGGGAATCGTGCGATTGCAAATCGCGCGTTTTGAAACCGCAGATTTGTGTCATGTGTCAGACAGCCGCGGTTAATAAGCGATTTGTGTGCGCGAATAGCGTCAGTAAGCACTTGTTCAGACACAGCGGGAACCGTGCAGTTTCAGAATCGCGTGGGATCCGTGCGGGTCTTATTTCCCTAGGTTTTTATGTGATCGTTCAGACACAACCGTGCGGTTAGTCAACCGCCGCGGTGTCCGCAACGCAACCGCTAGAAAATAGACCCGCACGGGGTCCGCATGATCCTATTACTTACGAGAGGGTTCAGTCGCGTTGCGGGCACCACACGGTTCCATGTCACAACAGGAGCACGCGTGGATTATATTCTCTTATCTATGGTTATGGATCGCTTTGACACTGAACTTTTTATTGATGAATTGGAGAAAAGATCTGTAATATGGGATCTTCAGTGTGAGGATTACTCAAATATGCCAAGAACCAAGCTTGGCAGAAATTGGTGGATATATTTAGAAATGGTGGAAAAAAAGAGTATTTTAGGGAAGTAGGTATTTATTCACCAAAAATGAACTGACAGAATGATATTTTTGTGTCTTGCCATGGAACACGGCCGTCGTTAACAAAGTAATGAGCGAATATATCTCTGATATTCAAAGATGGAGAACGGCACCGGAGCTGTCAAACTACCTAAAATTATCTAATTACCTAAAATACTTTTTTTTCCAACGTATTTTTTTCCAAATATTTCCAAATATCTCCACTAACGCCTGCCAAGCTTGGTTCTTGGCAATTTTATTTGAGTAATCCTCACACTGAAGATCCCACATTGCAGGTCTTTTCTTCATTTCATCGATAAAAAGTTCAGTGTCAAAGCGATCCATAACGAGCTCACGCATGCTCCTGTTGTGACGCGCGGACCGCGCGGTGCCCGCAACGCAACTGAACGCTCTCGAAAGGCTCCATAGTAATAGAACCACGCGGTTACGTCTGAACGGTTACATACAAACCTACATAAATAAAACCCGCGCGGATCCCACGTGATTCTGAAACCGCGCGGTTCCCGCTGTGGCTGAACAAGCCCTTTGCGACCAACTGAAAACCTTCAAAGGAATATGTAAACTTGTGGACCACTGGACCAAGAGAATTGACAAGGGAGGCCACTATGTAGAAAATGATGTACTCGTACATACTGAACCGCTACCTTTGTGTAAATAAATTGTAGAACGAAAAGTGTAGATAATTTTTGACTCGCCTCGTACAATAGTCCGTATCCATGAAAAGACATGGTGAGATAATTTTTTCACTACCATATACATGTATTGAGATTTTGAACTGGAAATATACTCAAAACTAACTAACTAACTAACTAACCATCACGCCGTTTCCCCGCAGGGGTAGGCAGAGAGGATTGAACGCCACACTCTTCTATCCTGGCACACCACTTTTGCTTCGGCCACATTCATACATCTTCTCATACACGTTCTACGATTGTTGCGGCTTTTAACAGGGCCATCCTCAAATACTTGTAGCACCTGATCGTGCCAGGTCTTTCGCGGACGCCCTCTATTCCTGTTGCCTTCAACATTCGCCTCATATATTTTCTTAACCATCCTTTCCTCGTTCATACGTTCCACATGACCAAACCATCTCAGCACTCCTTTCTTTATTCTATCTACCACACTACAGCCAGCATTGCATTCACTTCTAATTTGTTCATTCCTCACTCTATCGACTAAAGATTTTCCACACAAGCGTCTTACTGACCGCATTTCAACCGCATTCAGTCTACTTTCATTCCTCTTTTGCCAATTCCAGGCTTCACTTCCATACATAAGGGTTGGCACTAGAACGCCATTATGTACCGCTAGTCTTGCTTCTTTTGACAGATTCTTATTGGCCATAATTGCATTTAGTGCACCATTAACTTTGTTTCCCGCAGTTACTCTCCTTTCGATATCATTCTCAGCCTTGCCGTCTCTACTAAACGTACTTCCCAAATACACAAACTCGTTCACTTGTTCTAATATACTCAAAGATCAGTTTAAAATCGTAGAAAGAAATAAAAAATATTTTTTGTTGTAGTCTGTAGTTCATCGTACTGGTATGTGACCAGCTGACGGCATATGATAATCTTTCGTATTGGTCTGTTATGATGGTATTTCTCTAGCGGAAGAATTTATAATTGAATAAATGTGCTGCGTATGTATTTCGCACGATTTTTCGCAAAATCTGACACAAACATAATATACCTATACCAAACTTTTTATAAATAGAGATGCGAACATGGAATACGTGTCGCATTAATATTCTTACTATTTTCAAACTAATCTAAACGCTTATGCTATTAATATAGGACGAACTTGCTGGTGTCCTGGAATGGGGCTCTAACCACCGACCGTCAGATCATTAGGCGAGCGTCATGACCATTACACCAACAAGCTACTCGTGGATTGGAATCATGAACAATCATAGAATGCTGAAGCGACTTGAAGTATTTGAGATGTGGATCTACAGACCGCTTCTAAAAATAACATCATGGTACTTCTACGACCGACCTACAACCATAGATACCTTGATTGATAGACTCTGTGAGATTGGGTATGATTTGAAATGAAGTGCTAAGATAAAAAGGAGTTTAATCGCTTCGATCTTATTCCGAGCTTCTTAAAGAATGTAAAAAATAAAGACTTGTTGGTCTTTTAGTTAAGACCTCATTCCAGACCAGCAAGTACCTTTCATAGCACAGGCTTTTAGTTGAGACTGAAACTAGTAAGAATATTTACGTGATACGTATTCCGTGTACGCATCTTTGTATTAAATTTTGTTTAATTTTTGGTATTATGGACTATATTATATTGTGTTATTTTACTTCATTTGCATATTTTGCAGAAGAAAAATTTATGATATAGTTCTTCTTTACAAAATTGTAAACAATATGTTGGACAGCCCTGACCTTGTGGCATGTATCGATTATAATATCCCTTCCACACATAGAACGCGACAGATTGTCACATTCCATCGCAACAATTGCATTACTAATTATCAATCAAATTCTGTGATACACAGAATATTGGGAACTTGTAATGAATATGGTTGCATGATTGACATTTTCGTCGACAGTCTGGAGAAAGTAAAGTTTACACTTAAAGAGGCAATACTGCTTCGTTACTGACTTCAGCTGTTAATATGTAATGGTGGGTAATATATATTTTCGTACACATTGCCGCTTTGTACTTTATATTTTTAATTTCTGTACTCATGTTTTGGTGCTATTCCTGGTACTTTTAATAATTTGCTACTTGTAATTTATATTGTTTAATGTATGTTCTTTTTAATTTTATGATATATTTTTTTATGTAAAAGCCTATACGCATTGCTGCTCGTTACCTACTCTACATTTTTAATTTTTATACTCATGATTTGGTGCTATTCCTGAAACTTTTAATGTATGTGCTTTTTGAAATTTATTTTATACTCTTTATGTAAAAGCCTAATGGGCGTAAACAAATAAATAAATAAATAAATAAATAAATAAATAAATAAATAAATAAATAAATTTTTGATGGCGTTCACGCACGGAACTTAACTCTGTACCTCCCATTAAAACTGGGTTCATTTTATGCCGATACAATATGGAATTGTGGCTAGAGCAAAGGCTACCTGCACTTATATTGATATAATCTGTTTGATTTCAATTAAAACTCTGTGATTCATCTCATGGTGTGCCAATCCGTGGACCGATGAGAGATAATACAAGTTTTTCCAAAGATCAAATTTTTCTAATCGCTATTAAACTTCTTGGTGTGAATCTTCAGCGCACGAGGCCAGGAAGGCGGGGACCCGGAGAAGTTCGGCACCACTGTGGAAGGTGTGATAAATTTATTTGTATCCACTGTATGCGGTGTATAGGTGCGACGTAAATCATGTTTACCGTTGATCAAAGCCAAGCGCAATCAGGAGGCGGCTCGCGACCCATTCAGTGGTGGCGGAAGCGCGCATTGTTACGCCGGCCGGCTCGGCCTTACCTCATCTTAATGACGTTCATTTTTAACACACGATGTTTTCTGCAAAATATTGGCACTCGAGCCAGCACAATGAAGCCACCGGAATTCGGGGTTATCAGCGCGTGAAGTGTTATGCCCGAAAATTTAATCGCTTCCCAATTATTTGACTTGATTAGGTTCCGCTGTGCGCTGGACTGCCGTGTAGGTACGTTATCAGATGTTCAATGTTGGTCCATTTTGTCGGATGACCAACGTTTGTCTGTTTTGTGGATGTCCAACGAGGGTACTGTTCACAATCTTGGCACAAAATTTATCCGTAAAAAAAACCCTGCCGGCGTATGCCAAGTGAATAGATTTACAGAGAAAATAGACAGTAAGCTCTATACTTTGCAAATTAAATTAATCACAAATTCACTCGGTTTAAACCACTTTATAATTGGTAACACCAACCGTTAGTCACCCAGTTAAGTAGTTTAGTTTTATTCTTTATTTACCCTAAAGATTGAATGGTGGTTCCTAAACCGGTTGTTGTTACCAAAAGTATAGTCATTTAAACCAAGTGAATTTGTGTTTAATAATAACCACAAATTGATAGCTGATTACAAGAGTCTATACTTTGACTTTGAGCTCAGCGTCCCAAGGTTTACCAAAATAGAAAGACATCATTGGTTGGGAAATGTAGAAAGGATGCTCGAACAGCAAGCCTCGAAGTCATTACTGAACACCAAACCAATTTGGGAAGGCCATATCTGCATTAGAGATGCGAAGTTGAAGAGAAGCGGTACGACATAGAAGTCAGCACCCACCAGGGGTTGTATATTACATTTTTAACGGAGAGTGTTTTCGAGATTTTTGTTTTATTTTATTTTAATTTAATTAAAAAAATATACATACAGAGATATTGATAATACATATATTAAATGCAAGCAAAGCAAATGGTTATGTCAACTCTCCAATTAAGAGCGTTTGTAGGGTGAACTTATATAAAAAGAAATGCACTTTAGAAAATTAGATATAATTAAAAAAAAACACTCAATAAGGATAATAAAATAGACCTCGCCAGCGACAAAAAAACTGAATTATTTTAGAAAATAATGTCCTACGGCAAGTGTACACAAAAGCAAGTTGCAGTGAATATGCAGAAGCTGCAAGTTTCGGAAGGGTGTATGTTGGTGTGGACACAAATAATTTAAGGAAGTGCTAAACACTTTAGGTCTAACTACTTTACCCGCATCTAAATTCTTTAGATCCTGGTAAAGTATAGTACAGAAATTAGTGTAGATCGAATAGATCAGAAAAACCAACCAACGTACCTATACCGATATTTATAACCAAATCTCCGAGACGCGAGAGCAATGTTTCATCCGTGAATACATATTATGTACTTAATCCTTGAAGCAATTTACTACTTTTATTAAGTTAGTTTCTACAATACGTATATTATATTCAATACTTGCATATTATTTACAAATCTATCTGTACGGAACCTATGTCATCGACATCCAGCTGTCTTACACATGCTAGTTGTTTTTAAATGTCCTCGCATTTCCTTTCTTTGCCGTGTTCTATTTGATCGTGCCGGGTAACGTCAGACAGGCACGTAGATAGAAACTGTTAAACACGTCTGTCTGACTATACGCGATCCCCACACTTACCCACCTGCATACTAGATTCACCATTAATCAAACACAATGTGGATATCGAAGCTATCTTCATGTAACCCGTTAATCTTACATACTCAACTATTTTTTGGCTACACGACAATTTCTTCTACCTTCATAAAATGGTAAATCGATCAATTTTTAAATTATACTTAAATGTGGGGTTATAAAAGTAAAGGTAGCAATATCCAAAATTTACAAAAAAAAGTATTGAATGTTTTCACCGAGGATTACTAATTTTAAATGTATTGCATTCTAGATTTTATGTAATCATGTTTCCTATAAATTTATAGGCTTTGTTTCCTATAAAATTTAGAATTCAGAACATTATAAATAAGTAATCCTCGATGACTGCGTGTAATTTTTTTTGGATATTGCTGCCTTTGTTTTTATACCCCAAAAATTATATACATATTCGTATATTCCTGAGGGACGGACGAAATGTAATTTTTTCATAGAAATGAACAAATATCGGAATAATAAAAAAAATGTAACCAGAATATTATCTTTATTAAGTAGCGAAGATATGGGAAAATGCATAATTTACTATATTTGATATCATTTTTATACAGTTTTATTTAGCTTCACTTATTTGTATGTTAGTGTGTCTCTAAATTTAATAATCGAAATATCACCAACTTCCCGACTTCTGAAACATCAATCGTTGGGTATTTCCTATGATATGGAATATTCAATTGTTTCTTACAATATATGTTTGATATTTTGAGAGAAATAAATAATTTTCATATTCCGAACGAAGAAAAGAAGAAAACACTCACTCATTGTCTCTGTGAAAAATACTTAATTTGACTAGAAACATCAAAGTACCATTGTTTTTGTTTTTTATTAAATATGATATATCGATAATTTTATTCATTTGCGAAGACCTTAAAAAGCGTGTCCTCATTTTTTTTGTATTGCTTATTCCACTTATGTATATCATTTTATCATACTGTGTTTTTATAATTAAATAAATAAAACTAACTTAGTTAAACACCACTTATATTTATTGTGAAATCCAACCAGGTTTCGCTACCATCGTAGCTGCTTCAGGGAGAATCTTAACTGCAGTTAAGTTATTTTTATTTATTTAATTATAATGTCTCACCACCAAGTGTTCGCTTCCTTCGAAAAATATATGTTTTTATATTTTAACGTATACCTCTTTCCATTTAAGAAAGACAATCGAGTTAGTGTGTGTAAGCCGTGCGTACGACGCACATTGTTTCATCGTGTTGGTGTTTGTACCCGAAGACACCAACACAACGAAATATAATGCCAAACGGCTTATCCGATAATAATGCCAAATAATAATTATTATTGGACAAGCCACAAAGGTTTCGATCGGCTAATTGATACATTTTCTTCATTTTTTTGGGTTTAATTGGTTCGGACGATATTAGTGTAACCGAGCGCACTTTCGGTCTGCTTTCTCATTGCCTTTTCTATTTCATTGTCCCCTTTTCTATTTCATTGTCCCCTTTTCTATTTCATTGTCCCCTCGCTGTGCGTGCGTCAGTGTCGGCTCCAGGATGCCGTAGCGACAGCAACGAATTAGCGTCGAGTTTGTTTAATATTTCAAAAGGTTTTGGCACTGACAGTGACGAGAATGAGATAACTGGGCAGAACAGCGATGACACAAAAGAAAAGATAAAATAAACAATTCCAATTGTTTCACCGGATACTGTTGCATTTATTTTCGTAAATTTTCGGTCTAATGGCGTGCATTCACGGATTTAAACACGATAAGCCTCAGTACCTTGTAGGGATGGGCGTTGAATGGACGGACTAGTTGAAATCAACCGTTGACGTTGCATCGACGCGTCGACCGTTTACGTTTATCGCATGGACTAGTTGAATTCGTAGACGGTGGACAGCGGACGCCGTGGTCGGTGGACGATTCGAGATTAACGCAATGCAAAGCAACGAGCGAGAGCAAGACAAAACGTCTCCGTTTATTTCTCTCTCATCTCTCGCTGTCGACTTGTAGGGTATTGCTTGTAGATGCCATAGACGGCTCGACGGGTAATTTCATTTCAACTCTAAAGTACACTACCATAGAGTGCAGATCTGTGTACACGAACTATGACTAGAGACTTGAAATTTGAATACATGCGTAGGGCGAGATAGGCTTAATAAGCTATTCTCGATTATTTTTTTACTTGATTTTTGTGATGTCACGTGCGACGATTCGGTGAATTCCCAATTTTACGCTGTATAAAATAAAACAATTCTGTTTAATTATTTTATTTTTTATTGAACTAATATTTTACTGCTTACACCTGATATTGTTGTGTACACCTACTTCTTTCTTTATTATATATAGAAAGAAGTATATAAAACAATATGTAAAAGCCTATAATGTGCGTAAACAAATAAATAATAAAATATTTCTTTTTATATATAAGCACAAGTAGCGGTTTTACTTTCCCCGAAACTATATTCCTTCGAACTTCTTTAAATTTTAAAAATTAACGTCATAAAAATAGCCAACGGTTGAGCCGTCGAGAAGCGTCGCGTTGAACCGTAGACAGTTGACCATCGTCCCGATGTTTACATAGAACGTCCGCGACGTCCGCGTAACGAAGTTGACGCGTCAACTAGTTGACGAATTCAACTAGTTGATCGTCTCGTCGATGGATGGACGTGGACGGTCTCGTTTCGTCGACGGTAAATACGTCGACGACCCATCCCTAGTACCTTGTGCACGTTTTCAGGATTTAATCTGAAGATTTAAAAATCAGATTACTAGATTAGTAGAAAGTGATAAAAATTAAAACCCGTGTATAGATATCTCGGTAAAAACTGACATAAACACAGTCTCATGTTAAGATAAATTATAGAAGTCTCACAAAGACGAAGCTATTTATTTGCAAAACGTGTATGGAAGTCTTTATAGGGTGGCCCAGGGCCTATGACCTGTATGAGCTGGCTAATGTGATCACTTACGAAAATGCAACGTTTACCAATTCCACCGTAAGAACATTGATACATTATTAAATATAATATATCATATTTCGAAATTTTCGTGATTAACTTTGTGGAAGTTCATTGTAAATAACTATGAATAAAAACAAAACGTTGTTTACTTCACACAATGACAGTTTAATTAAACAAATTATTTAAAACGTTTTCGATGCTTACTGCATCATCTTCAGTAATATACTATCTTAGGACTAGAAGACATTTTATCTATTACATGGGGCGGGAGTTGTCGGGAGCGGGGGAGGGGCAGGCGGAAAGTGAAAGTGGTTGCTGGGAGGGGCTAGTATGGTTAGAAGGGGGGATGTAATAAGTGGTGTTTGTATGTTTTTGAAGTAAACAACGTTTTGTTTTTATTCATAGTTATTTATAATATATCACTTATGTGATTATATATCATATGATTATATATGAATAGGTGGCCGGTGCACTGCATGTTGAAAACGGAATTAGAAAATATATCAATCTCGATATCGCGCATTTATAGAAACCTGTGAAATATAGACCACTGAAAAATATTTGTTGTTATTAAAAGGGGGGATAGCGTGTGCCAGATTTTATCATACCACCAATACACATGTAGATCTATTTGACAGCGAGAGTCGACATCTATGAGATTCGCATTTTCTCCTCTTGTGTCACCTAAAATCATAAATACCCACGACCATCTATTAAGTCAAACACTTGGCATTACTTAGGTTGGAAGTAGAGTGCCATCTGTGGATACCATGGAGCACCCACAAGGCATGTTGTTAAGGGCAAGGCAGGTTCTATATTATTCATCATTTATATGAATGACATAAAATGTCTTGAAAATCGTGAAAGTAAATATGTGTATAAAATTCAAAATGAAGAAGAACTAATATCAAAAATATATCTTTAAATAGTAATAAATAAAAATAAAACGTCTCTATTAACAAATTCATGATTATAAGTTAAGGAAATAATCTATATATTAATTACGCCAAAAATGCGGCAGCTGTAAGATTTTTGTTGCAAGTTAAAAAAACATTTTAGAGTACATTAAAAAGATTAAAACATATAGGAATACGAACAAACTGATATTAAAAAACATTCAAATTATATTAAACTATCGGATATTAATCGTTGTTTTTAAATATTTTCGTGGAATATTTAAAAAATCCGCGTTTTTATTGTCATAGAAAACAGGCACCTATGTCGCGGGAATATATTTTTTGTGCTGGCGATACCGCTTTTTGACGTTTGACGTAAGCGTATTTCGTTTCGTTTCTCGTTTGTTAACTTTTATTTTACATTTTTGAACAAAAATTAAGTTATTAAAACATTTATCACGCTTTACATTTTTTTAAAACTGCGAGGTGAACTTAATGTCATTTTACGCATTGACATGTAGATATATGTATTATTGATCTTGACAGTTATTGTATAACATCATAATGCCGCCAATTTTGAAGTTTTCAGTTTGACAGGTTTGAAATTAATAACTTTACATTTGTTTAGTTTTTAGAGCTTTCTGATTGATTGAATTCATTATTTTCAAACCAGCCAAACTTAAAAAGTCAAAACTGGCAGCATCACAATGTTATACAATAACTGTCAAGATACAAAAAAAGAAATATTGATTATTTCAAAATACGGCCGAAACCTGATTCAATGAGAAAGGGAGTATACTAAAAACTTGGTTTTTATGGGTTAGTTTTTTTGTAGGTTAAAAGGACAATTTTCAATAGTTCAAAGTTCAATAAGTGATCATGATCTATATATTATTTTATGTTTTTTGTATTATTTATGTAATGTGACCTCGCCAGAAATTGAACTTAAAACCTTCGTTATCAGAAGCCAGTGTCATGCGCAGTACTCAATGGGTTACGGGGGCCGTTTATATAATGATTTATTTACTCATACTTTTATATAATTATTATTTCTGTGATTGTTTTAAGTTTAATTTTTACGTTCCTGGATACCCCTAGATTCGTATGCGTAATAGTTTATTTACTTTATTTATGCTTTATTCTATGTTTATGTGCTTTTTAAATTATTTTATGTTTACATGTTAAAAGAACGCTGCGTACATGTATAAATTATTTGATAACCGTTTTCTTTTTGTCACATATTTTTTGTATGCCTTGGTCTTCAAATAATTAATGCTCTGTAAAAAAAATGGGTCCATGTACTTGTTTATAGGCGCAGAAGTTATACTTTTTTGGCATATGTAAAAAAAACAATGCGCTATCTTGTATACCTCGCGTTGAGAATTTTGTTTTAAGTTTCTTTAATGTGGGTTTGGTTGTGTTTGTATAAGTAAACTAGGATGATTTTCGTGTAGATTTATCTTACATCGAAAACCTAATTTATTAAATATGTCCTAATTTATTAAATATCTCATTCGTGGGATATAAAGCAAAGGTAGCAATATCCAAAAAACTTTTAATGTAGTCATCGAATGTAACGAATTCGAGTTTTTATAGGAAAACACGGCAATAATTTTTAGGAAACATGATTTTGAAAGGGATCTTCTTCTTCTTCTTTTGGTGTCATTTCAGATCCCCCCAACGTTGACTATCACCCGAGAGAAAGCGTCCCTGTCCTGGGCAGCACGAAACAGCTCTCCAACACTTCTTATGCCCGTCCAGTCGCGTATATTGCGGAGCCAGGAAATTTGTCTCCTTCCAACACCTCTACGACCCTCTATCTTGCCCATAAGAATCAGGTGGAGCAATTCATATTTTTCTTCTTTGAGCATATGACCCAAATACGATACCTTTCGGATTTTGATATTTGTCAGCAACTCTCTATTCTATATTCTATTGAAAGGGATGGATACATAAAATATAGAATTAAATACATTTTAAATTAGTAATCCTCGGTGTATGCATTCAAAACATTTTTCTATAAAACATATTTCTTAAAAAAGATTCTGGGCAACAATTTGTAAGCTGTTTTTAAAGGTTTAATTTCAAGAAAATTTCGTTATGTGATGCGCGCGCATTTCGCTGCGTATTATGCATTTAAAACGAATATAAATTTTCGGGCCACCCTAGTCGGTACCTATACTCGAGCCATCTTAAGATGGCACTTTTGACAGATCGTAATAGTGTTGTGACACACTTAAAATCATTAACGAAATAATTCAGTCGAAAAAAAAATTCGTCGCACGGGTGAGTTGAGAAAGTCTTTGTACATAAAAAAGGTTATAGAAGAATAATTAAACACATTTTTCTTAGATAAAAATATTTACTTGAATGTTTCATTCTGATTCATCCGCATTACTATCACTCTCCATTGAACTATCGTCGCTGCTATCATTTCCTAAATTAATTATAATATCATTATCTAAAATATTATCGATTCTAATATCTCCTTCGTAATCTTCCTTTATTCGTCGCACGGTTCTATTCACTACATTAGCCCAGTCTGTTTGAGTTGTACGCTGTCAAGCTTCTTCTAATAATTTTAACATTTTTGATGTCGTAAAGGGAGGTTCTGTATTATGCCTTGCTGCATATCCCTTGATTTGAGCCCATATCAATTCAATTGCGTTGTATTCGCATTATATATTCTACGCATATTATACAGGCAATCAATATCCTATAACATTTTGAATCATTTCGTTCATTCCATATTTAATGTTGATGGACATCACTGCTCTGGCGTTCGCGCAATAAAGTATGGCATTTGTCCTCTAATGTTTAGCTGTCGTTAATTACGAAACTTCATGTAAGTCTAAACGTCAAAAGTGCCATCATACAGTGGCCGTACTGTAGAGAGAGATTGGAGATTTGCAGTCAGGAAGCGGCGGCTGGTGGCCCCGCCCTCCGGCCGCCCAGCCGACCGGGAGGCATTTGGAGAATCTCCACTTGCACTTTTACCGATGTTCCACTTTTTGCACTTCCTCGGCTTTCAAAAAAATTCCAACTCGGTTATAAAACGCCTCGGCACGCCGCGCGCGCATTTCCCCCCCCGCTAACTGAATATCTGCAATTACAAAATAACGCGAATTGCCAACCAGTTATCGAGCGCATTGTTCCATAAATCGCGGATCGCGAGTGGTGAAGTAATAAAGCCATGTATTCACTAGGGGACAAATTGTCCCTCAACAGCACGCGTGGCACAGAGTCTACGTGACGTTGCAACATCGTGCACTGTTCCGCGACGGCGCGCACAACATAGCGCGGCATTTCTACGTGCCGTGGCAACGTTGCCATGCGCACGGTACCCGAGCGTACTCACTGCAACATTCCGCGGAGCGTCAGTACCACGTGGTATGTTTACAAGTGAATACGCATGCGCTGTATCTGTCAAGATGACAGTGTGGGGAAACGAAATTGTTCTTGAACTCATCGAGCTGTATCGATCGAAGATTGCATAGAATGTCCGTCCTTCTTTTTCTTTGCAGTAAAGAATTTCGCATTCTCCTCTTTTTTCTCCTCTTACGTTTCGATAAACTCATTAATATAAACAGATACGCAGTTGACATCATAACCTCCTAGGGCCACATTTCCGTGACGTGGAAAACAATAATTATTTGCAAAAAGGACCTTGTTTTTAATAATATTCAATTTACTACAGTAAAACCTCGTTAATTTGAAATTGTGACCGAAAAAAACATTTCGAATTGCGCGGAACCCCGTTTTCGCCAAATGAGATACCGCAGCTGTCATCCATAACCTCATTGGATGACATTTCCGCGACAAGATATGCGAGTCCCGGTGTGTACACGTCAAATGATCGCGTCATTGTCCCCGAAACATGAGCGTAGATGTTGATGCGACATGCCGAGTGGAATGTTTCGCGATTTGTCCCCTAGTGAATACATGGCTTAACGCTCGCGAAGAAACGTAACGTTTTGTAACGGTCCTCGTGATACACATAAAAATTCCTCGAAACAGGTTTTTAACATTTTGATAAGTGTAAATTTAATTAACACGAAACATAGAAACATAAAATATTATTCACAAATACTACTCATGGGAACAGAACCATCAAATAATAGGTACTCCGCAAAATTATACATAGGAAACATCTCCAGATACTTATTATTCCGGACAGATTTCTGCGAAAACGATCTTTCGGGACATTGATTAATTATTAAGGACACTGATTTTTTCGGACAGAATTTTGGCGGAAATAGAATATTTAGAACATTTACAGTTATATGTGATACAATATCATTTCGCAGTTGTGGAATGCGCGGGTTAGAAGGACAACGCCGTGTATCGTACGACGAGTAGCGGTCCACGGCGCAACATAGTATAATAAAAATTTAACACACTCAAACGACCGTTAATTATTATTTTTTCTATTATTCATTTTATATTTTACAATTTTAAGACAAAGATATACCTACAAACGGCGAAAATTATTCCGGAAATGATGGAAATGAAATTTAGCG
Source organism: Agrypnia vestita (assembly GCA_016648135.1). Classification (NCBI taxonomy): domain Eukaryota; kingdom Metazoa; phylum Arthropoda; class Insecta; order Trichoptera; family Phryganeidae; genus Agrypnia; species Agrypnia vestita. The sequence goes on along the minus strand of JADDOH010014692.1, from coordinate 2,430 downwards.
GACAGCTTTTTTACTGGCACGCTCTTTCCGAAATCTTATTCGGGACACTAATTTTCCCGGACAGGATTGTTATTTACCCATACATTGATTATTTTGGGCAGATTATCCCGGTCCAAAAAATATAGTTGGTATATTATTAAACAATACATTCACATACACTTGCCTAGTGATGTAGTGGTCTGCGAGTCTAACTTCGCTCCAGGAGATCAGCAATCCTACAATCATAGCACAAGCTTTCAACTTAATTTTGAAAATATTTAAATTATTAAAATATTGATGTGACACGTATTCCTTTTCCGTATCTAATTTTTTTAACCAAAAACTGTTTAGCAATTGCCAATCTCTACAGAATTATTATATTAAGGAGCTTTATCAGTATTAATTAATTTAAAATTCTTTATATAAAGTAATAAAGTATTTAAAATATGTTTATGTTTATGTTAATTTATATAGCGCCGTTTTTGCGTAAGAGACGCTTCAAGGGCGCTTTGCAGGTGTGACATCACGAAAAAAAGAGTTTTTAGGCTCTTCTTGAAGAGTTCCTGGTTCTCCAAAGATCGCAACACTGGAGGCAGCTGATTCCACATAGCTGGGCCCGCAAAGCTGAAAGCACGTTCCGCAAACTCGGTGGCTCCAGGTCTCCTTGGTACTAGCAGTCTGCAGAGTGCCTCCGATTTAGCTGACCGCAGTGTGAGCCGTCTTCCAGTGATATTGTATGGGATACAGAAGTCGATCAAATATTGTGTTTTTTTTCTTTAAATCAAATATTGTGGCGCTTTAAAGTAGATAGAAACAAAAATTTAAGACATGCTTTTGTATGTTTTCTTTGCATACATTCGTAATCCCTTTTTTAACATCACCCATACAGTGTTCAAATATTAACACGTTGTTTTAAAGTTTAAAATAAATTTTCGAACACATGTTTTCCTTAAAAATGTCCTTAGGTTTTCACGGCCGTTCAGAATCTTCTGTGTATAGTTTGCTGGGATATTCTGCCGTGTGTGTGTGACCTCTCTGGCCAACGTTTCGGATCCCATTGCAGGGTCCATCATCAGTCCACATCAGCCCTGATGATGGACCCTGCAATGGGATCCGAAACGTTGGCCAGAGAGGTCACACACACACGGCAGAATATCCCAGCAAACTATACACAGAAGACATGTTTTTCTTGTTGCTGTTTCTGTGGCTCTCGCTTGTGAGTGATGTGATTATTATTATTTAATGTGAGTGATAATAAAAATAAAAGCATATAAAAAAATTAACCAATAAAAACATATTTTTCATTATAAATCGTTTCCATTTATTGTATTGGCTGTCATTTTACAAAATAACAACAAGCTTTTGTTTTGTAGCAATTTTAAATAAAGCGTTATATTCCAAATTAAAATAGTACCAGATATAGAAAGTAGGTACTCGAGTAAATATTTGAAATAAATTTGCATTTTTTTGTGTGCGTGTGTTTATGTGTGACCCCAAATGTATGTAAGAATGCATCATCACCGACATCAAATCGATGTGCAAAATTTCAGTTCGATGGATGGCGGGAAGAGTGTTAATTTTCACTTCCTAGATTTTTCCACGATCAAGACCGGCGGTATAAAGGATAAAATAAAGGATTTAAAAAGAAAATTGATCATATGTGGCGTATAAAAGCAAAGGCAGCAATATCCAAAAAATAAAAAAAATGTTTCGAATGCAGTCTCCGTGGATTACTGATTTAAAATGTATTGAATTCTAGATTATATGTATCTACCCTTTCCAAAAAATGTATAGGCTATGTTTCCTATAAAATCTCGAATTAATTGCATTATAAACTACTAATCCTCGATGACTGTATTAATTTTTTTTGATATTGCTGCCTTTGCTTTTATACCCAAAATATCTAGATTTAATATAATAATAATAAATATTATTATTATTTTATTTACATATTCTTATAAATGATTACACTACATTAATTAATTATTTGTATTAATTAAAATTTAAAATTAAAAAGCATGTCCTCAAACAGCAATTGTATGCTGGTATAAGGGGGCAGAAAATAAAGAAAAATAAGTGGGTACACATACTAAATATGAGCACATTGATTTGTTAAACAGTTATCTCCTCCCCAGCACAAGTCCCTTCAGCTGTTTATTGAATAGTTCTGCACTATTTAATTCCTTTATGCAGTTGGGGATGCCATTATAGAAATCGATCGCAGTGTATAGGTTTAGTATATAGATTTCAATTTAATAATTTTGTTTTACCGGTCGCGTCGGAGATTGGTCTTTTTTTATACTCGATGAAAACTTTGTCGGCAAGTTGATTAAACGGGTTAATCAAACGGATATAACAGAACACCGGAACAAAGAGGAAACAGTTCATCCGAGAGAACTGATCGCACTTCACCGGCTCAGTGATAATTACCTGCTCGTTCAGTTGGCTTAA
>JADDOH010014691.1:0-29339 GCA_016648135.1 Agrypnia vestita | reverse complement strand
TTTCAATTTCAATTTTTATTTATTACATAATATGTACATTCCAAACATTATGTTCAATGCATACATATTATTAACTTACATCTAAAAATATACATATACACATATACATACACATCCATATACACATATACATAAACACATATGTATACATACATACACATATACATATACATACATACATACACACACATATACATATTGTGTATTAAAATACTAATTTATTATTAAACAATTATTAAACAATTAGAAGTGACCTGTATAATCTGGTCAAAGGTGTAGGAGAATCCTGCTTCGGAAAACCCCCTCAGACACATTGAATATATCAATATCCAAAGCGATCTTGTTCAGCATAGCTGTAGCTTTTCCAACAGGCATAACCATCGGCAGGTTGGTCCTGTATATTGGAATGTGAAACAATCTATGCTGACGATGTCTAAGGTAATTATCAGGAACATACAAACCAATGCTCTGCATAATTTCAGTATTGTCGATTATACCGCGCAACAATCGATAAAAGTGTGTAATCAAATACACATTCCTTCTAGTCTCTAAACTATTGTAGCCAAGCATACCCTGGAGAAACTCCGGCTCTCATTCTCTGGAGACCAACCTGATACTAATCCAGGAAGAAATCAGCCAAGAAGGCAAATGGTACCAAGTAAGCTACCTGGAGGGACGGAAGGGAGATGCTTGAGAAGGCCTTCTTCCAGCAGTAGACAGAAAACGGGTGTTAGCCAATGGTGATGATGAGTGATAAAATTAGTCATTAATTAATGGCCCTCATAGCTCAGTGGGCAAGACACTGGTTTCCCACACCTAGTGTTCCGGATTCGATTACCGGTGAGGTTAAATAAATCTATGTGATGTGATATGCTCAAGCTAGGGTGCTTTCATAATGCAACGACTTCAGCAATTGGGTCACTAGTCCCGTTGACGCCTTTGAAAAAAAATCGTAAGTATACCTACTCATGTACGCGCGGTAGAAGTAATACTTAAAAACTAAAATAAATACACAATTCTGTATCTGATTTAACTGATCACTGAACAATTATTCTATTGAGTTTCATAAGAAGTATTGAAACTCATACTAATATAAATGTAACCTCGAACAAAAACTTTCTTAAAAGACATGTGCACGTTCAAAAAAGTCCAAGCACCTACCCACTTTTATGTTTATGGATTTTTGGCCTAAAACGGTTTATTATTGAAATGTTTCCAAACTATACAACTTTGAATTTCGAATGAATGATTGTGTTTTTGTTTTGAAAATGAACATCTGATAATTACGTCGTTTTTACAATAAATAATTTCTCGAATATCACTTTAAATCGATTTGGCATGGTGACAAAAAAAAAATTCTTAAAAAACATCGACAATAACACGAAATACATAAATCTGTACAAGAAGCCACTTTTTGGGATTTCGATTGCACACCTAAAACCGTAATTCAATAAACACTTCTAATTTTCAATTCAATAACCAATCACTAGACAGCTTTTGAATTGAGCTTCTTTATGATTGGCCTCGGCCAATATATGATATTTATATTACTGGAACACTAAATTCAAGTGAATAAATTTTTGACAGTTTAATGGATGCGGGCGAATTTGCGTCTCATATCCCCGCTACATACTGTTACAATAAAAAATTTACCCTCAGTTCGCCAAAAGATTATTATTTTAAAAAATAATAATATTCTATTAGGTGTATCTGTGTGTATTATCTTATTATTCTATTTGCTGTCTATGGATCGTGATCATAGAACAGCAGTTGTATGACGGCGTGGATGATTTGTCGCCATCTATTTCAAACCGTGGCATTTCTTGTGCAATCCAGAAATGGACTCAACATTGAAGTTCTAACCAGATTGTTGCTTCAGTTCGCAGACAGTAGATTAACCTCATTCACTGACGACAGTCTGAATAAAAAGTAGATCATATAAAAAAAAATTTAGGCACTTACAGATATTATTGTCTCTTCAAATCAAGATAAATAATAATTTTATATATGGTAGACGTGGCACAAATATACACTTTTCACTTTGGTTTATCCCAGTAATTAGGTTAATATTATGTTTATAGGCCACAAGATAGAATTAATGCGTAAAGCAGAGAAAAGTGTGTAAAGCATTAAACGCTATGATTTTTCTAGAAGGAAATGTGGGATATAGCAGTACAGCCTGTACCTAACCCACATCGATCTATGATCTAGCTCTGATGATCTTGACCTTTCCACTCTTGAATCACGAATTTTTCCATGTTATCCATGGTATTTTGTGGGCTTTTATTTCAATCATCTCGTATTTCCATTATCTCCTGTTTCAGCACCAAAAACTAGATCAATTTGTCTTGTGACGTGATCAAAATGTCCATTAAACGCTGCTCGAGGTCCATTTTATCTATGGTAGAGGCATACATTATGTGGGCTGTTCACGGAGCCTTGTCAGTATCACATTTCCAAAGAGATGTTCTTCTTCCCCATTCGCTCAGGTCTATGTTTCAGTGCCATAGAGAAATATTGTGAAGATAAGGGTTCTGACTGGTCTCATTTTGGTTTTCCCAACTATATTTCGGTCAATTGACTGTCCTCAGTAGACCATGTCATAGCGTTTCTCTACTTTATTTCCACTTCATAGTCTCTCTTGTTGGTTATTAGAGATCTAGTTTTTGTAAATATAATAGTTAACAATTTGTGATAATTCAATGTACACAGCGGGCCATGGAAAGGCAGATGCTCGGCGTAAGCCTTCGGGATAAAATCAGAAATGAAGAAATAAGACGCCGAACAAAAATTGCTGATATTATGGACCGTATCGCAAAACTAAAATGGCAGTGGGCTGGACATATGGCTCGACAGGAGGATACTAGATGGGCACCCAGAATCCTACAGTGGAGGCCCTGGACAAAAAATAGAAGCGTCGGAAGACCTCCCAAAAGGTGGTCCGATGACGTAGTCCAGCAAGCAGGAAGAACCTGGATGCGAATGGGGAGAAACAGAGACAAGTGGAAAAAAATGGAAGAGGCCTACATCCAGCAGTGGAGGGAAAAAGGCTGAGGAAGAAGAAGAAGAAGAAGATAATTCAACGATATTATTATGTTTTCTATCAATGACGATTATTTATGTTTCATCTTGGTTTATTCCCATTGCGTATATATCCCCGTATATATCACATAACAAATTGCCTGTCAACAGAAGCGAATTTCTTGAACACTAAATAAAAATAACGGTCTTGTCAGAAGATGACATATTCTCGATTACATTTCCCGAGTTTCCACATTTTATATTTTTCGGAAATTATAGCGATTTCCGCCACCAGAAACAACTCGCCAATAATAAAGGGAAAATGATAACGCATTTTTAAAATCCACATATACGTACATACAATAACGAAATCATTTTCACGCTTTTTCAAAAAATTTCAAATATAGAGATAAAATGTGTGCGCTCGGAATATTTTGAGTTTGTTCAAATCTTTCAGAACAGTGCTGGATTTCTTGTCACAGAGACATCATTAATCAATTAACGTATATTATAGACGTCTCACAGAGGCGAAACTGTATTTTTTATGGGAGAGTAAGTATAGAAGTCTTTTGGGTATACATAGGACTTACGACCTATCGTATGGTTGGCTTAAGTGATCACTTTACACAATGTAACGTTCGCCATTTCCACCCATGATAGAATATACCACGTCTACTAATTTTTTGGAAGTTGTATATATTTGAATTGCGTGCCACGTTTAACATGTGTGTTGTAAATATCCTTCCACGCAGCCTGTACACAAGCATTTTTATTCCCCCTAAATCCCCACAGATGTCGCTAATTATTTTAATATCGTTAATGTCGCTAACGAGACCTCTACAATTGATTTACGGAATTTTGAAAGCAATATGCTTTTTCTGTGTAATGAAATTCATCCGAATTACTATACTACCATTACACTAGGATACGCCAGGAAATATTAATTCAAATTTTTATTAAATTCATTCAGAATATTTTGAGTTTGTTCAAATCTTTCTTTCTTGTCACAGAGACATCATTAATCAATTAATGTATATTATAGATGTCTCACAGAGACGAAACGTATTTTTTATGGGAAAGCAGATATAGAAATCAGAATCAGTTTACCGGGACTGATTTTTTTAGTAATGATGCAAAACCACTTTATTTACTCTTACTCTTGATTTCTTCCTCATGTCACTGATACATAGATAGTCAATGATAAATAATTACATGTTAAAATTTATCAAAACATTTTTTTTAATATATAGTTATACGAGTATATAACGCACGCGGAATACGTGTCACATCAATATTATATAACTGAAATAAAAGCTTGTGGTTTCCTGAAACGAGGCTAGAACTCCTGACTACTTGATCTATTAATAATAATCATAACTATTAATAATAATTATAAGTTTTTTTAGTGATTCCATGTTCGCGAATACCTATCTCAGGACAGATTTTATGTGTTTTTATTTGTAGGTAAAACATACCAGACCTTCTTATTAAACCCTAAATACAAGACCATTTTAAAATATGAATTCTGAGATTGTGGGCTTAGAGTTTTTTTAGACATTTAAGGATAAATTAAATTCTATGTTTTAAACCACTTTATCGCTTTATATTTGTCAACTAGTTTCGGTTGGACTCAACCTTCTTCAGGACAATTATAATATAGACTAAAGTGGTTTAAAACATAGTATTTAATTTATTCTTAAATGTCTTGTAATGTCAAGCCATAAAGTGTTTTCTTGCTTTGAAAAATTAAAGTTTTTTGTTATTGAAATACAAAATGGTACTTTTGCACATCAAAATGGCGAAATATCATTTTCTTTTCATATTTTTTTATAACAAAATAACAACAAACAAATGCAAATGTACTTAGTAATGGAAAGCAACAAGAAGATAATGTTTTGGTACGTAGTAGATCTAACGATCTTCAAAAATATGACATTCTTAATTTTAAGTTTTTTTTGAAGGCTTATATTTATATTTATTTTATAAACATGCCTGCAATAGGCAAGGAAACACTGCCTTGTCCGCGCAGTATACATCAGCGGCCATAACATAAGCCGTCATATAACTTGGTTAAGAATGTTCTTAGGTTTTCACGGCCACTCAGAATCTTCAAGTTTGTGTTAACTGGGGTATTATGCCGTGTTGTTACGACCTTTCGGGCCGACGTTTCGGATCCCATTGCAGGGTCCATCATCAGGGCTGATGTGCTGGCGCGTACCATTTCCAAAAGGGTCAACGAGCACAAACGGGCATGCAAACTCAGTCATCCAGAAAAATCAGCACTGGCTGAGCATTTTCTGGATACCGGCCATCATTTTGCATTCGAACCGAAAATCCTTGGAAAGCCTAAGAGTCACCATGCGCGTCTTATCAAGGAAGCACTAGAAATCTACAAGCATCCGATAAACATTAATAGAGATGATGGTCTCAAATTAAAAACATCTTGGTATCCGGCGCTTCAAAGTCATTCTCGTCGCAGACTCCGCAGAGATAGTGATCAGACAACAGATGAATCATACATACAACACAATACAAACACATCATGACTTCGGCACGGTATTGCAAGCCGATACTTAACCACAACACCAACATTCAAGACAACACATCAGCCCTGATGATGGACCCTGCAATGGGATCCGAAACGTCGGCCCGAAAGGTCGTAACAACACGGCATAATACCCCAGTTAACACAAACTTGAAGACGTCATATAACTTGTTTGTTTTTAGCTAATTCTTATTTTTGGGTCGCAATCCTAGGATTGGTCTGCAACAAGCACTCGATTTCTCCACTCCTCTCTGCCACCTGCCAGCTTCTTAAGCTCTTGGTAGGTACTACAGCGCACATCTCCGATAATCTGGTCTACGTAGCTTGATCTCGGGCAGCCTCTACGATTGTGGCTTTCAACATTTTCCTCGACGATGGTAAAAAGCAGGCCCGGATGGCTTATGTTATGGCCTATCCAAATTGCTCGTTGTTGGGCGATTCTGTTCAGGAGCCGCCTCTTTTCGCCCACCCTGCTCAACACCTCGTCGTTTCGGATATGTTCTGACCAATGGATCCTCGCCATGCGCCTGTAGCACCACATCTCAAAGGCCTCTAGCTTCCCGGACTTGCTCTGGCCGATGGTCCATGTTTTGCTGCCATACATCAGCACACTCCACACAAGAGTTCCTCCTAATCAATCCTAATCAAGCTCTTCCTAACATTTTAATTGATATTGAATTTTTTATTGAATGCGACTAGTTATATTCATATATTTATTTGTCCATTACTTGATTAAATCAGCAAGTCATTATATTTCAACTCTCTTGTACCCAGACTGCATAGGCTAGGCAATACCTATGCGCATATCTCTGATACTTTTAATTCCAGTTTAGCACAATATAAAGATTCCCTAAAAAAGCTCTACACCCTGCCGTCCTGAATTAATAACCCAATCACAAACAAATTATTTCTTAGATTCCTACACTACAAGTCACATATTATATTAGACAATCCCAAGTACAATTTTAATTAAATTTTTTTTTTTAGACAATCCTAACTATATTTTTATTTCACTTATCACAGATATTACACTTACTCAATTTTTTGTATGTATGTACCTACTCAAGTATGTGTATATGCATTGTATTTTATATATGTATATGTAGCCATGTATGTTTTCTTACTTGCATTGAGTTAATTATTTATCAAATTTTTCAATTGCATTTTGTTGACTGTTTTTATTTTATTTTCTAATATTTACTCATGCTGCTATTTCTATTTCTAATATTTACGCATACCCTTGCGCGTAAATAAATAAATAAATACATATTTAAGTCCTTATTTTCTTGTGACTTCTTTTCACACACTTTAATTTATTCTGTTCACGCAGGAAGTAGCCCCGCCTGGTGTCGTGGCGTTACTCTTACGTTCCACAATACGCCATTATTGATTTTAAAACAAAAGTTTTTTCCACGGAACTAATAAAAACTGTAGTTTATTCTCTGCTCCGCTCTTATATTTTCTCGCGTTTTATAACCCGGCCGCGATCTCCTGAGAATACTAGCGCTGCCTTCTTGTGAGAATACATTCCGGGTTCTGCGGGATAAACTTTGCGCTTTCCTCCCATCTGTATTCTCCTACACACTACATATACACAAACGATGTTTATCGACACAGATTTGTCCTCTTGGGTTTTTCTGCTCATCGAAGAAAAACTCCATCCGCGTCTTGGCGCATAGACTAGAATGATTTTTTTAATCAAGATCACGTAAAATCGCACATAAACGAAGGTTTGCAAACAGTGTGCACGTTTTAGAATAATCTGAAAGCTGATAGAAAACAAGAGAAGGTGCGAGAAAAAAATCTTTCCTACACAGGATGTAACAACATAAAGCTAGTCTATGATAATACTCAATACAGTTAGATTCTTGCCTAAATAATGAATCTAAAATGTTCAAGCAACAATGTCCTAATATCAATAGTTATAGATATAAAAGACTTTTTTCAATATTTTTATCTTATTTTCTGTTAAACCTTGCCATTCTTCGCATAAATTGGAAGAATTTTTTTTTGCACTTAAATACAAGTAAAATAAAATAAAATTTTATTTTACTTGTATTTAAGTGAACGAATTTTTAATATTCGATTTAAATTACTCTGATGGTAAGCTAACGTTTTGCAAAAGATAAGTCAGACATATCTTCTTCATATGTATAAAATCTTAAATGATAAAATGCCAAAATATTTTTAAAAAAATATATATTTATTCCAAATAGAAAGAAATATTGTAATTTAAAACTGTTTATATTACAAAGGACTAAAGAAATACAATAAACTACCAGGGAATGAAAAAAACAGAGAAATATTATCATGTTCGTTAAAAATGCAGACATCACATGAAAGATTTAAAAAATTTAATAATCATATAAAATTTAATTTTTGCATGGATAATATCAGTTAATTTTTGCCTGTATTATAAATGAAATAAAGAAGTATAAATATAAATAATAAAAAATGCATCAAATATCTCAGATCGAGTAGAATGTGACGCCTAAATGCCTACGCCATCCATATAATGATTTAATGTCTTTTAATTAAGTAATATAACTATCGGAAGACGCTATTTTAAGACACCAATACCATAGATAAAAAATTTCAATATTACTGTGGACTTTTGTGTTTTTTCTTACTGCCATTAATGGCAATACACTGTCATACTATGTTCAAAGCAACATAGTACGAGTGTATTGATTTATACTTAGTTTTGCCAAAAATGCCAATTTTCATCACGGCGACTAATTTTATTGTTCAATAATTAAGATTAATTTTATCAGTCTCACAGAGACGAAGCTACATATGTGGGAAATATTCTTATGACTTTACATAATGCAACGTTCACAAATTTCACCGTAAGAATATCCACACATATTATCAAAAATTTTAATGATCTTAATCTGTTTCTTTCATTTATTCGAATGGACTATGCTAGAGATATTTATAGTCCTTCCCGTGACATATAGTATACATAGATTTCGCAGCTAATAATGATACTTCTATATTTTCAAAGTGAAATATTAAGCAGTATTCTTTTTAATGTATGTATGATTTCATGTTCTCTTGGAATCTATATCAAGCAATTTCATTCTATGAAAGCGAATAAAAAAGTAGAAAACTGAAGATGAAAACTTACTCTTTCGTAAATCTGTAGCAATGGTCGTTAAAAAATGTGCGTCAGAGCGTGTTATATGAGCATGCGATGCGAAGAAAGCGACTGTACAGGAAACGTGAACGGATGGACAAGTAGTCTGGGATAGGAAAAGTAGAAGAGAAACTATCTATGTCTACCCCATGAAGCGCTTAATGTTTGTAACAATTTTGTAATATGGACGCCGATCTGCCTTTTACTATGTTTTTAGTTTGCGTCCATGTTTAAAAGGGTGTTAAATGTGATGGCAGAATATAAAAATTTAATGAAAACTATGCACGTATTTAGAAAAGGGGGTTGTGTCACAGCGGAAGAATGTCTCCAATCGGGTATTTTTTTTTATTTATTTATCTCTTAAGGTCGTTAATATAACACCCTGTATATTAACTAATATTTTCAATTTACATTCTAAAATCTATTACCAATGTACTTTACGTAACAACCTACATATTTACATTTAAATCTAATTTGATTTATGGTACAATTTATAATATAATAATTAAATATATCTTAGCTCTACAATTTCATATAATACACATTTATATCCTTTTATATTGGCAATCAGTATAATATACATGGGGTGTGCCTCTGGTGGTTCAGGAGGAGGGGGCGGTTACCTTTGTTTTTTTTGGTGCAGGTTACTAAAGAGTATCTTTGCAAAATTTAATTTAGGTCAGTGATATTGCATTGGATTATATAAAAAATGGAAAAAAAAACATACTCGTACATGTATATGTGGAGATATAAAAAAACATTTATGATAAGCGTGTAAACAAATATAACAAATAAATTGCATTTTATTATTAATATTATTAATATTTAAAGCATTAACGTTAGATATTATAATAGAGTGTTAGTTAACTTATTAAAAACCACTACCAGATTAAAGGTCTACCGGTTTCGAGACGTACCCCTCTCTTCGTCAGGACCAACACTACACTACTATATTCACAACACTATACACCACAACCATAGTATTGTTACACTTTCACCAATATTTATCACATGCGTGTTAATCCCGTCAGAGACAAGCAAGCACTAACTTGCCTACAGAATAATCAGGAATCTAACGGGAGAGAGAGAGTGAGAAGGGGTGGGGTCACTCTTCTCTCACTCCCTTATTTATACTAATACATAACAAAGTCAATTTAAATTCAAAATGTTGCTTTATAGCGTTCATGGATATAAAAATTAACGAGCTTATTGTTGTCATTGGCATTTTTTTTTTAATTAACATGTAATCAAAATTGTAAATATAACTATTTTATTAGTAGCTTGGTGGTCTAGTGATTAACACTCTAGCCTTGATGAAATTCTTTATTTAAATTAGTAATTAAATACACCTGATGATGAGAAAGGCTGCTCCTCTCGAAACTATAGTAATGATAGAAATAACTCAATATATGTACATTACAAAATTTAATTTATTGTTAAATAAAAATAACAATAAAGAATTATAGTAGAATTGCAGAAAGACAAATATGTCTTTTTTTCTTGCTTTTATTTTTTTCGCAGTGTTCACAATAAAAATATACGGAGCCGGTTTATAAACGAAACGTAAACTGTTCCTTTTGAAACATTTCTTTTTATGGACCTATTATGTGTCTTCCGAATATGTTTCTTAATTTCATATGCCCTGAGGCCCAAGGGCAACAAATGCGACGTTTTCAGATTTATTCGAGGGCTTCTGGAAGCTGGTCCAAGCTACTAAAGGCATACAGAGCCTTTCCTTTAGATCCATCATAGATTGCGGACCATATTTGGTGGCTTTGGGGCAAAGCGTGATGTCTATGTTATCTGGACAAGCACACAACATAATAATTCATAGTAAACTTGTCAGAAATGTATTTTGGTTGTGGGATTAACCGTGTGGGTTTGTTTGAATTTTGGTCTAAATGGACAAATTAATATTTGAGTTTTTGTAAAAAATTGACGAAAATAGATTTTACAGTTAGATTAACTTTTCGATTAAATTAAAAGCATTAAAGAGAATTATCGTTACTTAAAATAAAATAATTTACTGAGAATATATTATATTGAAAAAATAATATATCAATTAAAATATATTCTTTTTTCAATTGAAACTTTGTTGAGAAACTTTGTATATTGACATTTTAAAAATTAATTTTATTATTTGTTTTAATCTACCTATATATTTATTAATTACACCTATATAATAATAATATAGGGAAACTCCTCATAAATTCAAAAGATAAAGATAATATATTTAACAATTCAGGTGTTTATAAACATTCGTGCAAAGATTGTACAGCGTTTTATATTGAAAAAACCGGCCGTAATTTTAATATAAGAGTCAAACAGCACTTTAGATGTCTGAATAATCATGGTTTTTCTGAATTTGAAAACCATTTATTAGAAAATGAACACGGTTTTCATAAAAATTTGGGATTTTCTGTTTTACACATAAATAATTTTGGTCTGAAATTGAATAATTTAGAATCATCAGAAATTAGTAAAGCATGTAAATGTAAAAAAATATTAATAATAAATTAAATTTAACCACTAGTCCAATTCTGAAAAAAAATTAATAATTTTGTGTAATCAAGAACTTCAGTAATAATATTTTTAAATATATTTTTAAATAATTTAGAAAAGCAAAACAACAGACATCATTCATTTTGATATTTTGACATATACATATAAAACACACTAACGATGGAAAGGATTTTCCGAAACATGTAGGTGTAATTAATAAATATATAAGTAGATTAAAACAAATAATAAAATTAATTTTTAAAATATATTACATTATAACACGGGTACTGCGTATATCCCATGCGATATCATCGCACAGAAGTTGCCTTTTGGTTATGAAACACTGTAGATGTGCATCACGGCCGGAACGATACATTACGTGAATGTTTGATTAGGTTATGTGAGATAATTGAATAACTCGGGGTGTACTATAATTAGTATTATAGCATACCCCGTTTTTATTACACGCATTTATTTGGCATCACTTATCTATTAGTGTATTTCCAATGACAATGCACTATTAAACTGTCTACAACATTATTTATTTGATCCTTTGAAAAGAATTATTAATCATAATATTTCAGTAAGAGAAAAGAACGTAATAAAAAACTAACCCATAAAAACCTAGTTTTTACAATAATCCCTTTCGCTTTGAATCAGGTTTCGTTCCTACACGCGTCGAGCTAATTACTCAAATAGAATGATTCCAATTTGGAAAAAACATTAAAATTTCTAAAAATCCAAAATTTTACTATAATTATTATTTTTTAAAACGAAAATTTGTTAGATCATTTTTATCTCGCCACGAGTCTGCCTGCAAAGTTTCAGCTCGATTTGATCACGGGAAAAGGGTTAAAAATCGATCCAAAGTTTTTTCGTCAGACAAGCAAGCAAGCAAACGCTATGAGAAAGGGAGTAAAAACACAAACAACAGTATTTGGACGTTACTAATCAAGTTAAGTATTATTCATATAGGTACGTAGACAAAATATCGCCTGATAATCGAGAGCAAAATAGAAGGAAGACGGGGAGTTCGTAGAAGGCAAATGTCCTAACTGCACAACATCACAGTGGACCGGAGTGAGATAGGTTTTGGATTTGTTTCGGGCAGCGTAGGACAGAGAGGAGAGAGGACAAGACACAGAAAGAAGAAGAGTTATTCATTGAAAAAATATTTAGTCAAAGAGTATATGTTATTGCGATATTTTTTTCACCAATCGATAAAACTCCGGTAATTAATTATCTATCTACCTAACAGATTATTGTTAAAATGAATCGTGTATTCCGAGGCAAACTTATAAAAGCGTGTCCTTGAAATATATTTTTTTTTGTTAATGTATATGTCTGTAGATGTCTCATTATTATATTAATGTAGATGTCTCACAGAGACGAAACTGTATTTTTTCAAGGGAGAGTAGGTATAGAAGTCTTTTTTGGGTGGCCATGCATATCATCCAAAGATACAATATACCTAAGATTAACCGTTGGACAGCCTAACCGAAGTCTGATTTGAAAGAAAAATGATATTTTAACAGACTATACGATTTAATTAATTCGAATTCTTGAGTATGAGGTATAATTTTTTGAATATTTTTATATTAATGACAGTGAAATTTTCTGAGTACGCATGCAAAATTTAATTAAAATAATCGATGTTTTAATGGTTTTATGGATTCTGCAATAAAGGAACGTTTAATTTTTGTATTTTTTAAAACGATATATTTAACAACATGTCGAAAAATATTAATGTCTGAATAGCACCACTTCTGTATAAATTCAAGCTGTATAAATCAATCTGTAAATAAAATATTTTGTCTTTATTTGAAAATAGACGAGATTAAGTCTACCAAAGATTGCATGAAAACTAAAATATGGTTTCGGGGTTATAATTTTTTTGATGTTATAACAATATATTTTTTCATATTTTTTTAAGGAAATGCTTCAAAATTCAAAAGTAAATGGATCTATCATAATAAAATTGATTAAAAACCTGTTTAGTTTTGGGTTTTGTAAAATGATTTAATAATTTTACGTTACATTTAGCAAAATCGAGAGCAAATACGAAAATCGTGTACTGGGGCCTCTTAAAAAATCTTTTATCCAGTCCACTTTTTTAAATTATTATCAGTGAACGAGACGTCGAGAGATCTGATACAACAGAGGCGCAGTACGTGAATTTACCAAGGGATGAAATAAGAGACGTATTAGCGAACTCCGCGGCGAAAACATTTTCAATATTTAACTCGTCGGTCGTCCTTGGCTTCGAACATGTTCCATTCGATTCATAAATCTTTTCCCCATTTTCACATCAATCTTCCCCACATGTTCACCCATCAGGGCGTTTAAATGGGTAACTGTTTACAGTTGGCCGTTTCCCTAAACCCTTCGCGCGGCGTCTTTTCACAGAATCCGCCCCACTTATCCGGCATATATTATGTACAGACATCCCAACGTAAGCGCTTGTTCAGACACAGCGGGAACCGTGCCGTTTCAGTATCGCATGAGATCCGTGCGGGTCTCATTTACCTAGGTTTGTTACGTGATCGTTCAGACACAACCGTGCGGTTAGTCAACCGCTGCGGTGCCCGCAACCCAACCGCTAGAAAATAGACCCGCACGGCGCCCGCACGATCCTATTACTATGGGGCCTTACGAGAGCGTTCAGTCGCGTTGCGGGCACCGCACGGTTCCAAGTCACAACAGGAGCACGCGTGGATTATATTCTCTTTTCTATGGTTATGGATCGCTTTGACATTGAATTTTTTATTGATGAAGTGGAGAAAAGACCTGTAATAGTGTGAGGATTACTCAAATATGCCAAGAACCAAGCTTGGCAGGAGTTGGTGGAGATATTTGGAAATGGTGGAAAAAAAGAGTATTTTAGAGAAGTAGGTATTTATTCACCAAAATGAACTGACAGAATGATATTTATGTGTCTTGCCATGGAACACGGCCGTCGTTAACAAAGTAATGAGCGAATATATCTCTGATATTCAAAGATGGAGAACGGCACCAGAACTGTCAAACTGACGTTTATTTTCGCGCGCACAAATCGCTTATTAACCGCGGCTGTGTGAACAGACGACACAAATCGCGTGTTTTGAAACGCGATTCTGAAACTGAACGGTTCCCGCTGTGTCTGAACAAGCGCTAAGTGTATATACCCGTGTCCGCATATGTAACGTGCCGCCCTTTGGACACAGTGTCCGGTAGTCTCCCGTTACGATTCCGCACACGAACTTGATATCGGCCAAATTAACATGTTCCAATAATGAGAATTAGCATATTATGAAACTCGAGACCTGACGACGTAGCTGGGGGTACATTTGTGTAATTCAGTATATAATTAAATACGATATTGTCGTTGAAATGTTTCCATATGTCCGTAAAATACTAAATCCATAGAATGAAGTTTAACATGCTTGAAATGTGAAATTTACGTGTTAAAAAATAACCCATAAAAACCAAGTTTTTACAATACTCCCTTTCTCATTTTCGGGTTTCGTGTCTAATCTCCATACAACTTGTACGAAAAAACCATTAAAAATTTGAAAAATCCAAAATTATACTATAATTATTATTTTTTTAACGAAATTTGATAGATCTTCTTGATCGTCGCCACGAGTCTACTTGCAAAGTTTCAGCTCGATTGGATCACGGGAAAAGGGTTAAAAATCGATCCAAAGTTTTTTCGTCAAATAAGCAAGCGGACGCCACGAGTTAAAAGAAAGGAAGTAATAAAACGGATTTTTTATACGAACCGTGTATTTCACTGAGAAGCAAATCTCGACGTTTCGCTGAAGTCTTATCCAGCGTCATTAGGAGAGCGTCCTGTCACGGTGGAGGTGCACGCTGAACTATTTATTTCTTCCGAGGTCGTAAATTATATGCACTTTACAGAAGTCGCCAGTATGCAATATGTACTAATTACATCTTCGGGCTTTTCTGCGACGTTTCTTAAAGGTGGAATCAAAGTCGTAAAAACAGGGCGCCAAATGCTTGATAGTTTGTAACTGTCTTCTCTATTTAAATTAATCCACAACAAAATGCATACAATCAAGTTTTCACCAATTTATTAGTTTTTCTATATTTAAGTTAAATGTTAAAATATATGTATTGGATGTCTCATTAAGACGAGGTTATATTTTTTATATGGAAAAGCAGGTATCGAAGTCTTTTTCGGTCTTCACAGGGCTTACGACCTAAGTGATCACTTTACACAACGTAACGTTCACAATTCCACCCATGATAGCCTACCACATCTATCAAATTTTCGGAAGTTGTATATATGTTTGACTTGCACACCTTGTTTCGTATGTGAGTGAATTTTTACTACCGCCATCTGCAGCCGAAAGCTTCGTCATTCCCATAATCCAATACAGATGTCACTGTTGATAATGAGATATGTATAATTTGATTGGAGTTTTTTAAAGCAATATCCTTTATATGTGTTTGTGAAATTATTAACATTACACCAGAATACACTGGAATATTAGAACATATTGTATTATCAGCACTTTGAAAGTTCTCGTTTCTGCATGCTCTTTATTTTTGATGAATAGAAATGGTTTTTGTAATATAATAACGAGTTTAGGGTATAATGAAATCACTCAATCCTAAATCAATCAACGTCCGAGCAAGTTTGCGTGGGAGTGCTCGCTCGTTCACGGGCGGAACATGCTGTCCGCAAAGTACTGACGGACGTGCTCGTCACGTAATGTATGCGCGCCCGGGCGCCAATAAAAGGTTCCAATCAAAGTAAAACGAACCCTCGCGAGGCACTAGGGGCGGGAGGCTCCCGGAGAGGGCGGTAAAGCCCGGAATGGTGATGACTCCGGAGTGATGGCAGATGGCCGCCGTCGGGCGCGACCGTTTGTCACCCGCTTGTTGTGCGGAGCCACCTGAGGCCGCCCCGGATTGTACGTTTGATGACCGCAAACGGGACGCCCCAGATTAAAACTTTGCTCCGTCTCGTACTTTCCACGGCCGCCCGTGGCTTGGGAGACGCTTCCACCAGAAAATATACGGACAAATTCGTCTCGAATTTGTTTCTGAAATGTCGCCCAACTTTTGCCAAATGCCCAACTTTTCTCAGCGGAAATTCTGACACAAGTCACTCGTTAAGACTGAAACGTGACGTACAAATTATGAAGTCGTACAATTGTTCCCACCCTTGTATTATTTGCCCCCAATTCTTTTTCCACTATTATTTTTAAATAAAACAGACACAAATTAATGATATACATCAATAAGAGGTGAGTTATCAGAATCTAACATATTAACCTGGTCGAGTGACCTCTTTAGGTCACGGACAAAACCATCTATCTATATTGTTTAAAAGTAATTATGATTAATGCGCCCGAGGGCGACATCTATGTTTACTCGAGGAAGGAATGTGGCATTTTTTTATGCATTTGTTTTTAGTTTGTATTTGGCTTCTGTGGTTTTACAATACAAAGAAGGTTGAGAGGAGAAGCATTTCTTTCATGTCTAATGATTTACAAATCACTTTGGTGATATCTGCGAAAAAGGGAATATCCCCTTCAGAACCCAGAGCCATATGAAGGATCAAATGTGCTTTGTGTGATGAGTTGCGATAAGAAAGAAACACTTCTCTTCAGAATGAAGGACATTGCGACCAAGGGAAAACATTTCCTTGTTGATTGCGATTCAGACCAAGTCTCAGCCAGAAATTAAACAAAGCTGTGTCCTTATATATTTCACATACAAACATTGAACTGAACAAAAAAAAGTAACCCATAAAAACCAAGTTTTTATTATACTCCCTTTCTTTGTAAAATATAACAACAATTAAAGGCGAATTAAAACATATAAAATAACACTAAACTTACAGTAATTTAATATATTTCTAAAATGTCAGATGTTTTGAGCTTTGATAAGACACTTCATGCTTTGAAAATTAAATTCTAAAAACATTTGTCAGTCAATTTAGATTTCTAAATTCGCAACGTTACATACACAGAAAGCGAGTGTTACCATAAAATCCCTCCTCTATCATATCGAAGATGCATACAAGATCTGTGTTATCTTTATAAAATCTTGAATAACTTGGTTGACTCGCCCTATTTATTAGAGCAAATAGGTTTAAGTTGTCCTACATACTCAACGCGTTCAAATAATTTATTTTACGCAAACTTTGGTAGGACTTACTACTTAAAAAACTGCTTTGTAATTCGTTGCACCTCAAAATACAATATGTTAAATTCTACAAATAATCTAG
Organism: Agrypnia vestita; assembly: GCA_016648135.1. Taxonomy (NCBI): domain Eukaryota; kingdom Metazoa; phylum Arthropoda; class Insecta; order Trichoptera; family Phryganeidae; genus Agrypnia; species Agrypnia vestita. The sequence goes on along the minus strand of JADDOH010014691.1, from coordinate 11,891 downwards.
ACATTTTTACTGACAATTTGCGTTTATTTAAAATGAAACTCCGTAATCTCATTTATGACTATTGATTTGATACTTCTTTAATTGAATCCCATTCCCTCCCTCTCCCCACCCCTCCCATTTTATGCATTATCATAATTTAAATCTTTTAAATATTTATTATTTATCACATATTCTTTATCATTGTTTTTTATTTATTTATTTTTTTTATTACCAGCTTCGAGGAAACTTTACTGGTCATACTCACAAATATTTTTTTTGACATTATATAAAAAAAAATTGTACTGTATGTTTCCCAAATAAAATAAAATAAAAATAAAACGTTTCAGCTCGATTGGATCACGGAAAAAGGGTCAAAAATCGATCCAAAGTTCGACGGCAAGCCGGCAAGCAAGCAAGCAGACGCCACGAGTTTAATATAAAGGGAGTAAAAACATCTACTATGTAAAAAAGCACTTATGCGCATACACTGTGATCGCTTTTAGAAATGCAGCTGTTAGTAGTGTGTCGCAGTACTATCATCTATGTCGCGTATGGTGTTTTCTTATTTTTCACGCGATAAAAAAAAGAAAGAAAGAAAGAATGAAAGAAAGAAAGAATGATGCCTTTATTATTTATAAAACTTGTTATATGCTATATGGCTTTGTTTGAATGCGCCCCACGCTTTTGATTTAATTGACGCATATACTGTGGTCGCTCTTAGTACTATGGCTGTTAAAAAATATATTTTCTCCGTTTTAGTTATTTGTTTTATAAAATGCGGTTTTATTTTTTAATAATATTTTCTACCTTTCAGTTCACATTAAACCTTGTTATGTAATAGCAATGAAACCATTGAAAACATGTTTCATTGCTAGATTTTAAAACACCATAAACTCCTTTTAATAAAACACTTTTTTAAGCGTTGAATTTTAAGGTTTTATCTTTGAAAATTCATATTTATGAAAAAAAAAAACTATTGAAGAATAATTAATTACCTGCCACCAATTTGTTCCAATTTCGACAGTATGATTGGAAATTTTTGTTCACTATTTCGAAAACTTTACCCTTTGAATAAGAGGATCACCTATCTATATTTCAAAAAATTAACGATTCACTCTAAGAAAATAAATGTGCCAATTTCTTATTTTATGTAAAGACAAATGTAATGGGGCGTGTACACGAATGAAATTCTTCTCGGGAATTGTCTCATGAGCACCTAAAAGATAGTATAGAGTTGAGCATTTTATTATTTATTACTATTATTAGTATTTACGACTCTGGTATACACTGACAACTTGTGAGATGAAAGGTGGTATAATAATGAGATGAAATTATTGCATATTCCAATGGAGAAGGTAAATTTCAATTTGTGCTTCTATTTTAAAATATTAACAGCATGTTGGACTGCCCTAAACTAATTCAAATAATTTTGTAAAAAAAATTCCAATAACACGGATGCACGGGCCTTAATAATTAAGTGACTTATATTCTTTTATTTTTAATTACTTTTGCTTCTATTGGATAAGTATGTTTTTTTAAGCCTACAAAAGCATTGATGGCAGATAATAAGTAAAAGAAAATTAAATTAAAAAATGTTAACTAACTTTAACTACTCCCGCTGAGAAACGGCGTGATAGTGAGTTAGTTAATTATTCATATTAATTAAACTTAGAGTAAAGTTTTCCCATCACTTCTGACGGGTTAGAGATTCAATTCACAAACAGGATTACAACAGGAGAAAATATAATAGTTCTTCCACAAGTTTACAATATGGGTAGTAAATAATTTCGAACAGTGATAATTAATAATAGGCCCCATTCAATGGCGTCAGGGTGCATTTATCACCTATGCAACAAAATCCCCAAAGGTATTTCTCAAACTGAAAGCAGGAAGATTTCGCAGCATCTTTTTTTTAAATATATATTTATTAGAAACTCTAATAATAAAACATTATAAATGAAGACTATGCCCATTATCCCAATTACAAGTGTCTTCGGCACGCTCTAGTAACACGTATTTTTACATTTAAGTATATTTTACATGTACATTTAAGTGTATTGTATATTTAGTGTTTGAATGTTGTGCGATCATATAAGAATATGTAAATGAATAATTGATTTAATGGATCTATAGGTTCAGGTCATCGTTTAGAAAATGGATGTTGTGTATGAGTGAATTTTTGAACGATGATAAGGTATCTGCAAGAATATCAGCATCAATGTTATATGTGCGACACAACCTTGTGATGGGAGAAAAGTATCCAACATTATTAGTGTGCTGGTTTATTCTAAAGAACTCCGGGATTCTTATACGGGGTGTAACGTGCAAATTTATGTCAGATAGAGAAAGAGAATCAATTGCTCCGCTGAGAATCTTGTGTAGCACAACGAGATCGAATATTTTCCGTCAGGACTCAAGTTTATGCATCTTGAAAAAGGCATGTCGATCTTTGTAGCTGTGAACGTTATTGTGTTGACCAGCTTTGTATGACAAAATATGTAGAAACTTTTTCTGCACTCTCTCGATTCTCGTAACATGTATTGTGTAATAAGGTGACCAAATAACTGACGAATATTCCAATATACTTCGTACTAGTGATGTAAAGAGAATTTTTAAACTTTGAGGATTTTTAAATTTAAATCTTATTATTCTTTGCATTGATCCACTTATCATCCAGAAATAATCCAGCAGGACACCAAGTAGGAAGAAGTGGCATGGCAAAAGGGTCACCAATGTCCCGCTATCACGCGCTACTCGGTGACATGAAATTACGTAGGTACATTGAAAATTATTTTCTTCTTTTTGTTATTACCTTTTCTTTGTTCTTGTATTATTTTTGTATTATTTTGTATTATTTCGTATTATTTTGTATTATTATTTTTCTTATTTTGTTATTTTACCTTTTCTTTGTTCTTGAATTTATTTATGTATTTTTTTTTTTTTTTTATGCAATAAAGACGTATCTAATGGTGTCGGTCTGTGAATGGTTTTGTTTTTGCGGCCGTGCCGCCTCGCACCGGTTTATACGACCCGTGCGGGGCAGCACGGTCTTGCATTGTAGCTAAAAAAAATGTCAACCTGGAGACGAATGAGAAGGACCGATATGGGAGCTTTTGCTCATAAAACGGTCCTGGGTAAGCGGTGGGTACCATTCACAGGTACATTGAAAATTCCTTTTCCAGAAGTACGTATGAAGGATATGAAAGAAATATCCCATTGTTTGAATTCTCTGGAATTCAGAATTTCTGAATTAAATTGAATTCTCTGCAATCAATGAAACCGATATCACATTGAAAATAAGTTTTTAAAAACAATTACCACCTAAGTTTTATTTTCATACACGTATATAAATAAATATTTTACTTTTAAATATGGATATCGCTGTATTGGATCTCTCCTTGGAGAGATCCTTGCTTGGCGTAAGCCTAAGAGACAGAATTAAAAATTATGAAATTAGGCGTTAATGAAATTAGAGTAGTGAATATCAGTGTAGTGAAGCTAAAATGAGCAGGACACGTTATAAGGCAAGATTCTACAAGATGGACTCCCAGAGTTCTGAAATGGAGACCTTGGGAAAATAAAAGAAGCGTCGGAAGACCTCAAAAGAGATGGGTCGACGATATAGCCGCTGTGGGGGGGAAGAAATGGCTACAACTAGCAAATAACAAGGAAGGATGGAAGGGTATGGAAGAGGCCTATCAGTGGAGAGATTAAGACTGAAGAAGAAGAAGATCGCTGTATTTGCTACTAAATAGTATACATTGCTGCTTTTACTATTTACATAATTGGATATTGCTGTCTTTGCTACGATGCTTTGATACTTCAGTCGAAAATTGACATCAACTCTCACTATGGTATGAAGTGGCCATTTTGTCACGTGTCTTTGGGAGTTGATTGGTTGAAGTGAATATTGCTGCCTTTGCTTTTAATAATGATTCGAAAATATGGTTGTGGAAGGGATAAAGCGATATTTTCTATAAATTCTCGAATTTCAGTATATTCTAAATTAGTTATCTTCGGTGACTGCATTCAAATAAAAAAAATATTTTTTGCTTATTGCTGTAAATCGTAAGGTAGATTGTATATTATATTATTAGTAAAAATCGGTCCAATATTTATTTATTTAATTTATTCAGTCTGAAAAAAAGGAGTTTCAATAAAAACGCAAAAAATCATGAAATTTGATTTAAAATTCACCCACCATTACTAACCTAACCAAACCTAACTCAGTCAAGTTTTGGAATTTCTGAATGATTGACGATTAAAATAATTCTTAAAACTTCAAACTATACAATTTTTTTTAAATGTCATGGTGATGTTGCCGCTTGAACAACATAATTCAACAGAATTTAAATTCATACTAACAAAATTTTACACTGTTTGTATTTGACATGTAAAATATTATAAACAACAATTCATTTACAACATAGCCCCAGGGCTACAAAATTATCGTTCCTTAACCTATTTTCCCTGTTTTATTACTTTCTCATTACGTTACTTTTGAGATAATATATTTACAAAACAATTTTCAAACTCTGCCCAAGTAGGTATCATGTTCTATGAAACTGGATTATCTAATGGCTTTGGAGCGGGATCGAACTTTTAATCTTTTGATCCGGTCTTGCAAGAATCAGTTAAGCTTGAAGGTAGTCGGAATAATTTTGATTTATAAATGTGTTTAGTAGTAGATAATTATTTTAATTAATTATATATGATAGAAAGCATATTAGAAAGTCCACCTTTTGAGTGTGTGTGTGGCGATCATCTATTGGCGGTACGTGGTAACTAAAGCCTCCAATCCGAATATTCAAATATTCGTAACTCGAATATATTCGCCTGTTTTTAAGTATTCGTTATTCAAATACTTTAAAAAGTATTCGTAAAGTATTCGCTCTTATTCATATTATAAGATTTTAAATATTTTTCTAAACGAAACAAAGGTTTACGAACCCTGGAAGTCAGTATGCAAGCATTCATTCATTCACTCACGTATACGAATTCGGACATCAAAGATGTAAACGCCTTTGTCGGACATCTGCTTTATGGCTTTATGACAATAAGTTTTATTACATTGTTTTGTCAATTTGTATTTAGTTTTCATAAATACTTAAGCCTACAAACAAGAAGTTATATACAAAATAATAAAATAAAAACTTGCACGTGGGGTGTGAGATAAACGTATCATTTCAACATTATTTTTCAATATATTATTTGTTGTTTTTTATAACATATATTTTTAAAAATTTAAATAATTTTCTCTACAATTATTGTGTTTTTATTTTACATAAATAGAATGTATTGTCTGTATTTATCATCCACTTAAAAATATTACGAATATATTCGAATATTCGAATATATTATCATTGACTATTCGATGTTCGAATAGTTGGAATCACGAATATTTGGAGGCTCTAGTGGTAACTTGTTAAGATGGGTAAGCAACCATCAAGATGCTGGACAGCACTGGTCAGGAAGACCAGCCTCCGCTCCCGAACCTCGAAGACCGCGGTTTACCTGGTTCCAGCACCACGACCAGTGTTTTTCTCACAAGAGTGTCGAAAATTTAATCTACCTTCGTGTACAGTATACAATACCCGACCGACCTGATGCTTCACTGAAATGAGATCATTCACTGAAATTTTAAACAGAAAAATATAATTATCGTAAGTAATCCTCCTCTGGTACTTTTGGGGAAACTAAGTAAGGAACATCTGACCGCAACCTGAATTTATTGAAAGGCTTTGAACGACCAACGACAGAAATATAAATCCCGTATACGTATAAAATGGGAACTAGAATGTTGTTCAAATGAACAGGCAAACTCAAGCAAAATTTATGGGATCGAAATTTCTGGGATATTATAAAATATATATAAAACATTAACGTTGTGTTGAATGATGTGAACATAGAGTTTATATTATCTTATATATTCGAAGACTTTGGAAGAAAACAAGTGGAATAAAATTTAGGTGGTGTGCATATGGAATGCATATTGATTATAAATAAAACCATCATGGATGTAATTTAGTGTTTTATTTTAGTTGCGACATTTCTATACTGTTTTATGGAAATAACAAATTTCAACCATAGATGGAGATAGCTTAGTTATACTAAATAAAGTAAACGAGTTACATAAATAGCACATATACAACTTTCCAAAAATTTGTTAGACGTGAGGTCGATTATGTAAACACTTAACTTAGCCTCATGACAGTTTTTTACGCCCTGTTAAAACTTCAATACGAATTTTTCCATATAAATAGTTTCCTTTCGGTGACGCATCTATAATTTATATTAATTAATACATCGATAATATCATCACAAAGTGAAAAACTTCCTTCAATACAGCTATTATTCAAAAAAATTAAACAAAGAAGTTGTGAACAAGCTCGTGCGACATTTATCCTCATAAAAAATATATTCTGCACTCGTGATCTCAACCATCAATCATAAATTCGAATAGTCAGATGTTTTTCATATTACTTTATGGGATCAATAAGGCGACTTGAAGCATTCGAGATATGGATCTTGTGATGAATCACCTGTTTCTATAGATTTTTTTTTAATTTTATTATATTATTTTTATTTTGAACTCTAAGATGATTTAAATGCTACGCGGGGAAAAATTGAGCTAAACTGGCCGTAGTATTGGAGCTACAAAAATTTGGGAATGATGAAACGCTAGTATTGGGAGGGAGTTAGTAGCGATTGATCGGATATAGGTTACGAGCAGTTAATATTCAATTCTTATAAAACATATTAATCTTGTGGTAAAGCCGCGTTTGGTACAAATGGTTGACGATCGGCGCGGTCCGAGCGGTCCACATGTGCTTCCCAAAAAAAATACTGAACACGGCTTTCGTAGATTTGGGTCGCGATTATTGCGTTTAGGGCCGTTAAAAAACCGATTAACGTCTACTCTAAGGTGACGATGATATTGACAGTTCCACGAGGTTTCTGAATTATTGACTTTTTTGCTCGGGTTTTGAAATCGTTTGAGAGCCGTATATCTTCATCTCGAGTGGATCCCCGTGCAACAGAGAGGCAGAATATTGAGCAAAACTAAGGAAGGCAGGTCTAATCGGGGGATCGCGAGAGGAAAACGCCCATAAATAATTTGTAATAACACGGATTAAAACGTATACGATGTACCAGAGGGGTGACCTTAACTGAGCGGATAATGATTTATTTTCGTTTCGCGGGAATCGGATAACGTAGGCAGATAGAAAAGTTAACTATAATTCTATTATATTTATCTGTAGACTAACGCTCTTCAGGCTTTTACAACAGATAGGTAATTGTGCAATGACGGTATATACAGTTAGGAAAGAGATAACGATAACGTGTAAGCATATTAATGGCACGACAAGAAAATAATATACTCGAATATAGATACAATATATTAACTATGTAATCACTACAAACCTGTCCGACGTTAGCGTAGTTTCAACAGGACGGGTAACGTGTATACGATTGGCTATTCTAGCTCAGATTTCGCCGGGTTTGGTAGTAATAACCACAAAACATAATTGGAACAAGTGTATCTAGATAAGAATATTGTAAATAAAATAATATGAATTTGCGGCCCATATACACATGAAATAAAAGGATAAAGCGTATGGGGATCTTATAGATGGATGGATAAATGAAACAAATATATATAGGAGTAAATGCAAGTAAAAAGCAAGCATATAAGTACCAAAAACATAGGAGAACATAGTGTGATAGAAATTCGAAGACGGGAGGAACAATAATGTGAAGTGGAACGGATATAGCAAGAGCATGTAACAATGATAAACGTACAAATACAGACAACTACTTGAGACCGATTCGACAGATACTAGCAATCTTTCAACACACCTCTAAGAACATGGTGAGCGGTATATAGTTATCAGCGGAGGCGTCCAGTGCCTTGGCAATGAATGAGCACTGAATTAATCCGACGCCTTGCCTGCGGCACTGGAGGTTTATTTACTTATTTGTTTTATTTGTTTTCATTTATTGGGTTTCTTACAGCCATATAATTAATCAATCTTTGAAGAAAAGACAATAATTGATGCACAGAGTTTTGGGCCAATTACGCGAAAACACATACATACAATCGATAAAAGAATAATAAAAACATGTCCAATAGTGGGTTGTGTGAGTGTGTATCTGTGTGTTTATTTATTTGTTTATTTATTTTGTTTTGGGAAAAAATTAAAAGCAAAACGATCTTAAAAATCTTCCACTGAATTTAAAAATTTAATTTAACTTACATTAATAGTTTATTGTGTTATAGCGAATAGTACTCTTCCAGTATTATATTGTTCGAGAATATTCACTGTCTATGTAACATAGTTATTTTGTGGATCAATCTTACTGCCAATAAAAATAATAATAAATGGTTACAAATTATGTTTAAATTCCGCAACGGAGGGAGCTAATACGTCCCTGTGCGCGGAGAGTCGCGGCCAAAAGACAGGATTCATTGGGTGATTCACGAGAAAAGATCGCCCAAAATTAATTTAAAATTAGGTATAGTACCTTTGGATGATTGTTATATCTAGGTATGCAGTGTGCACGTGGTGAATATATGGAAATTGATCCCATGATATAGCGGCCAAGAAACGTTAAATTTCCGATAAAGACGAGTGGAAATACGGGAGAACGGGACATGATAATGGTAGATAATGAAGAAACATCAACTATGATTAGGGGAGTACCCGATAGATTGTGGTTACGGTTGATCAAACGACAATATGGACTGAACTTAGAAATTAAATATTAAAAATTAATTATCGCGCTTGTGAAGCGAGTTCAAACCGTCTGAAGCCACCAAGTCCGTCCCAAACGGGCACAGGGATGGAGATAGAGACGGCAACAGGAGGTGGGATCAACTGACATATCCGAGTGGAGATATGGTTTTTTTTTGCCAAATTGAATCTTAGGAACAAAGATTTAGGTTTCAAGGAAAGTAGGATATTGAAAATCCTGGAAACACACGACTTAGGACCTTTGGCTGCTAGGGGGGGTTTAAAATGTCAAGACACAGCAGAAATCAGGCAGTTGGTGACGGTCTACGAGAGCGCAAAATCTGCGTCGGTTGTTTTTTTGAGTGATAATTACCGTGAGTGATAATTACCGTCGACTTAGAGTGTCTCAGTGGGTGAAAATTATAGTTTAACTTCAAGTGAAAGTGACATACGGGTAAATATACTCTTCGACATTGCTCACGTTAAAAGAAAAGGGGGGTACGGGTTTGATTTTATTTTATAAAGGGTAATTAATTTGGCATATTAGAACTTCGGAAATTACTGCGCTTTATTAAGTTGATTAGTCCGGCATATATAGAACTGATATTTGCAGATCTCCGGAAACTAGCTGTGCGTTATAAAGATACCTATTTTATGCTAAACACGCGGGAAATTGTTAATAAATCTTGTAAAAATACCTATCTTATGCTAAATACGCGAGGTCCTGTCAAAAGAGTTTTAACTCAGAGTACGGGATTGATTTTATTTTATAAAGGTAATTAATCTGGCATATCGGAACTTCGGAAATCACTATGTTCTATAAAGTTAATTATTTTTGTCGTCTTACTAGGTTCACAGAATAATATTCGCAGAATTTCAGGAAACGGTAGAGTTCAAATTTAGTTAAATTTTCGTTTTACTAAGTATAGTATTGGCGGATCTCTGGAAACTAGCTGTGCGTTATAAAGATACCTATTTTACGCTAATCACGCGGGAAGCTGTTAAAAGATAAAGGAGTTGTTACTAACAGATTCGATTTTAAATAAGTCTTATAAAATACCTATCTTTGCTAAATACGCGAGGTCTCATTTTAATTTTTACATTTGTAAGGCATATAATATTTCGTTATATGAAATGTTTCGATTAGACCGGGTTTATTTTAGTTATCGAAAGAATATTTAGTTTATTTTAATAATTTTTTTTTGTTTATGGTTAATAGTAAGAGTCCGTTAAAATTATAGCGAATAAATTCTGGGATTAAAAATACGTCTAGTGAAAAATATATAGCTGATCTCGCGGGGTATCAGGTTCAGCCCATAATAATCTAGATTTCCATTTCGTTTAAAATTATATAGAGTAATTTCGTGAGAGTCGGGACTTATTTACAATTTTACAGATGTATGAAATTTCATTATTCTAAAAAATTATATAAAATAATCTCGTGGGGGTCGGGGTTTATTTACGGTTTTACAGAAGTACAAGTTTCACTATTTTATAAAGTATATAAAATTGCTTCCGTTCGGCCCGGGTTATCTTATATTATATAGGAAAACATAGGTCCCGCGCTATTAAAACATATAAAAACGTTTCATGTGGCCGGGATTATTACGCGCGTTGGGGAAAGTCTATAAGGTAAAAAATATGTTTAATTTGATTCTGGTTATTTTATATTTTATGAAAGATATTTGCCTCGCGGACTTAAACTATGAAAAATGTTTCAATTAGTTCTGGTTATACATTAGGAGTGATGTAAACTTCGCGATTGTATAATTTGGGGTACTTCGTACTGTACGAAGACGTAAATCTCGCGTATAAAAACGTGTATAAAAAAAAACGTATATCATGTATTCAAACATATAAAAACTTCTAGTACATTGTTTCGTTAGACCGGGGTTGTATTATACTTATAAAGATGTTATAGGACCTCGTTATATTGAAAATATATAAAAACCGCCTGGGGCCGGGTCTTCTTATTTATAAACTATATAAGATTTCGTTACATTTAGTTATATAAAATGCTATCGTTCAGGAATTCGCGTTTCATTTTAAGCATATATAAATATAGGGTCCCGTTTTAAACAATGTTAGTGTTTCGTTTAGAATTCGCGCCTTCATTTAATAAATATGAAACATGTAGATTCCAATTAGAACTATTTTAAAATGATTCGTTTAGGAATTCGCGTCTTGTATTATAACTGTGAAACTTATAATATTCGTGTTGAGCTAAACGTGTGAACATAGAAACACTTCAGTTTTGACCGCTATTTTGTTTACTATGCCTAGGACGTTCTTGCGGTATATTAGACTTGATGGTAAAATTTAAACCCTTACTCTGTTTAAAATATACGTAGTGTCTCCGCCTAGATTGGCTTCACGATATACTTTATGAAATTTGTAAGTTCCGTTGTCCTAAAATTGTATAAAATTACCTTCGTTTAGATCGGGTTATATCATATTCCTCGTGGAACGCGTAAACCTCGTTGTCCTGAAACTAAATAAGGATGCCTCATCTAGACCGGGTTCATTTTACATTTTAGGGAGAATATAAGTCCCGCGTCTTTCACTACATCAAATGGATTTGGTAAGATTGGGGTTGTTTATACTCGTAGAAATTACAGAATTCCGTTATTCCTAAACCATATTAAAATGATAAATTATATTAAAATGATTTAAAATATATTAAAATTTTCCGGAGAGTGGATATCAAATATTCGAGATGATAATAAAATTATTTATTTATTTATTTTTATTTATTTGTTTACGCCCATTAGGCTTTTACATAAAGAGTATAAAATAAATTTCAAAAAGCACATACATTAAAAGTTTCAGGAATAGCACCAAATCATGATTATAAAAATTAAAAATGTAGAGTAGGTAACGAGCAGCAATGCGTATAGGCTTTTACATAAAAAAATATATCATAAAATTAAAAAGAACATACATTAAACAATATAAATTACAAGTATCAAATTATTAAAAGTACCAGGAATAGCACCAAAACATGAGTACAGAAATTAAAAATATAAAGTACAAAGCGGCAATGTGTACGAAAAATATATATTACCCACCATTACATATTAACAGCTGAAGTCAGTAACGAAGCAGTATTGCCTCTTTAAGTGTAAACTTTACTTTCTCCAGACTGTCGACGAAGATGTCAATCATGCAACCATATTC